>JANHFK010005058.1:358157-368373 GCA_036250565.1 Sibynophis collaris | reverse complement strand
AAATCACCTACACTACTGAAAAAACTTTATAGCCATCTAGTTCAGTCTTTCTTGAAAAATAATTACTGCAGTAAGAAATTTCTAAATTAGCTTAGTTTTGTTACTATTATTGTAATTGTAAGCTTTAGAATAATGATTGGAATTCTAGCCTCTTAGTTTTTCTCCCCTCTCTTTTTAAACGAATGATAACTAAATGCAGATATTAAAATTAGGGTGGAGGCAATAGATGAGTGATCAGACTGTTGACCATATCTTTGCTCTCTCCAGGTGATCCTCTGCACCAAAGAAGTTTCTGTGGGTGCCCGCAAAAATGCTTACAATCTGCTGGTAGAAATTGGTCACACCTTTATACGCTTTGGTCTCACTCCAAATGGTGAGTCCCAGTTTGCTTATGTGGGTCTTTGCATGAAAAGGTTGGCTCTCTTTGTCTTTCGTTGCCAAGCTATGTCTCCTTTCTCATTTAGACAACATTGCATCCCTTTTTATCTTGAGTACTTCATTTTTCCATGTTTACCACTGAACTTCTTCCTATTGCTAGTCAGTACAGGTAGTCCTCGACTTCCAACCATTTGTGATTTTTGAAGTTACAACAGCACTGAAAAAATGACTTTTGATTGTTTTTCACACTTATGACAATTGCAGCATCCCCAGAGTCATGTGATCAAAATCCGATGCTTGGCAACTAACATGTATTTAGGACAGTTGCAATGTTCCAGGATCATGCAATCACCTTTTGTGATCTTCTGACAAGCAAAGTCAATGGGGATGCCAGATTCACTTAACAACTGTGTTAGTAGCTTAACAATTGCAGTGATTCACTTAAAAACTGTGGTAAGAAAGGTCATAAAATGGGGTAACTGTCTTTCTTGACAGTGGAAATTTTGGGCTCAGTTGTGGTTGTAAACCTATATAATAAACTGTTCCTCATTAAACCACAGCGCAGTGTTTCTTTTTTAGTGTCTGAATCATGCTAATTATAATTCCTTCAACAAACCCTACTTAAAATAAGTCTGGTTCAGTATAATCTTTGAATACATTTAATGTTCCTATTTAAGCACTGAATTGCAGAATTCTAAAATGTTGATTAATTTTTGCAAATGAATAAATCCATGTGTCTCTGGTTATTGTGCACAATGTTGTTTAGCTATCGTAGCCCCATACCTGCATTTGTAGAAAGTTGAAAGCCAAAATAGGGATGTGCCAGATGGAAAGGTCCAGCAATAGCATGACCTTTTTTTTCATTTGGAGTGAATCAGTCTAAGAATTTCCTAGTTAAAAAATAAAGAAAAAAGAAATTGAGTTATGGAACAAACCAATCTCTGGAGAGGCCTGGATTCCAACCTAAGAAGTATTTCATCCCTTTTCTCCGTTGGCATTATCTCTTCATTTCCTAGATTTTCCTCACTTCCTTAAGGACGTCAAATTCTGTGTCTGAGATTATATAACCATGACTAAAACTCTACACTCATCATTTCAGCCTCTGATATTCAATGTTTCCCATCATTTTCCCTTTGTTGCCTGTCTGTTGTTAATATCTGTGTTCTCAGAATGCTGTCTTTCATTGGGTCAGATCATGATCCATCCACCTTAGTGGTTCCTCAGGATTTCATTTTGTATTTTTAAAATATGACAAAGTTCAGTTGAGCTATGGCCGTTATCATTTAGAAGTGGGTGAAAGCTGATATCCCAAGATAACTTGCTTTGAGGTTTTATCATTGTCTCCACAGTTGTTGTTTTTCTTGTACAAATTTCTGTTCAATTATTGGTGTTCTTGTGAGGCTTTCCATTTAGTCTTGTTATAAGTTGTGTTCTTGAGTACCTGATATATAATTACAATACAAATTTTTGCATGTGTCCTTTCAGAGGGAATGCAGCGTTATCTCCTCCTGATCTATGCTGGTTTAACTGGCTCTGTCACTATGATCAGCTGCACTGTGCTTGCTCTTACCCGTCTACTCTATGAGTTCAAAGGTGAGAAAATAGAGACTGTCCATTGGCTTAAGTAAGAGATTATACCAGCAACAATTCAAAGCAGAATTTCTTCCTTATACTGGCAATTGCTTTAAGATTTAAAAAAAAAATTAATTAAATTTTGGGGGCTGCTTTTAAACTGAGCTGGGTTGAACATTTGTACAAATATATCTAAGATGGTGTTTCTGGTATTCTGACTGCCTTGAACTAAGAACTGAAGTTTCCCATCACAGTACCTGTTGTTGGCACTATGAGTCATAGTAGGTTACTACTTAGCTGCAGAATTATTTGTGTCTGGTAGCAACTGGAAATATTCTGTTGTTTTCCTAAGACCTGANNNGAATCTGATGAATTGAAGTTTATACGTCTAATATAATCCATTTTATTGCAGAACATATTGGGTCAGATGCTCTGGAGCAGCTGGTGAAACATGTTTGCCTCATGGTAGGCTCACGGACTCGGGATGTTGTCAAATCAGCTCTGGGATTCCTTAAGGTGACAGTGCTGCTCTTGGATACAACATTGCTGGGTCGGCACTTGGAGACTATGGTGAGAATGGGGATCCACACTGAAGGATCAGATCTTAGGAATGAAGATGGCTCTAGTTTACATAATTAAAAAAGACGAATATGGAAATCTATTTGAATCCTTAGAACCTGTCTTGCCATAAGGCACTCTTGCTGTCTGTTGAAGCCCATTAATTCATCTTTTGTCCAGCTCTTTGTGGTATTCTTTCCTTCCTATTGCAATTGGGAAGTAGCATGATACCAGTCCAAGGTGTCAGTGTATGTCAGGGCAGATTGACAGGAATAGCTTATGGGGAGGTGAGATGTAGGGAGTGGCCAAATTTTAAAAGTTTGTGTTTTTCTACAGTTGGAAGCCATTGGAGGATTGACAGATGACATGAGGCGCCACTTCCGTATGAAGCTGCGAAATCTCCTTTCCAAATTGATCCGGAAATTTGGGTTAGTGCTGAATTTAAAGAGGGAAGGGGCTAATATTGTGGTGATCAGACAGATAAAAAATCTACCTCATTACATTCTAGAAATATAGCTCACCCAGAGCCTTGCTATTTTGATTGGCTGGACTTGACACAGCCCATTTTAGATACAGGAGTATGTATATGTATATAAATAAACGCACATATACACAAATAAAAGTTTGCAGTGGGAAAATGAGGCACTGAGGTTTGCAGGTATTTCATGGGGATCTGCTCATTTTTGTCTAGCATTCCTCCTTCCCCTGAAAGTACTTTTTAGTCTAATCCCAGATAAGATAATAACTCTCTTTGGTCCTTTCCATTCTCATCACTGCAGGCAGAGAGAGAGAAGAAATGTTCAGAGGATGCTTCTCCACAAGTTGTGGGTTTTTGGGTTTTTTTGCTCTTGTGAATTCCCTGATAAAAGCTTACCTTACAATCTTTCCTAGTTGTAGTCACCATTCTTTCATAGTATTAATGAAGGGAGCTAACACATGATTTGAAAGGGGACCATCTCTTTGAACAAAGGCTCTTTCTCTCTTTACCTTGATTTTCAGTTATGCCCATGGGTAGCTTGAGACTAGTAATATACTTAACTGCTGGAAATTGTTTTTGCTGATAATGCACAGAAATAGAAATAATCAGGGCAAATCTTTTTTTAAAAGTATTTATAATTAGCTTTATATTACAATTATTATATTGTGCTGAGAATAACACTTATAGGAGATGGCCAGGCTGAGTCTGAAATCTCCTGATTTCTTTAGTGCTTGACACACTTATGACCCTGAAATATTACTGAAGAGTTGCTGCTAGGCATTATCAAAGTCACACCTTTTTTCTAGCAAAGATCAGATAGATTTTTTTAAAGCTCAGGTGTTTTAATACAAACATTAGACTCAGTCAGTATAATGAGATTTGTAATTCATCAAGTATGGTATGTCCTTTGAAGCTGGATTTTCCTTTATAAATTTTAGACTTGCAGATTATATCACTTATAAGATATGGATGAACCTTTATGAATAAATTCTTTGGTAAACATTTCCTAAATATGATTTATAATTCAAGAGAAAAGGTAAGGTACTGTAAAGTTAGATTATCCACATTCTTAGAATTCCTGCCAAATGTGTTTACAAAGATCCAGTGCATGTGATTTATTGCTTGTTTTATATTCAGACAAATAGAACCACAAGTGTTCTTTCATCTCAGTCACTTTGTCTCTCTTCATGTTCAGAGAGTTAAGGGAAAGAGTAGCAACCATATTTGTGGAAGCCTGTTTTTAATTGGTATTTTTAACCTGTTTTTGTAGAAATCAATTTGCTTTCAGTCTCTTTTTGACCAGTATTTGCACAGTTGAAGGATTATTGAATTTGGCTGACAATTTAACAGCTCTTACAAGCTAAATGAAACTATCCGAGTTTGGATATTTGACTAAATTCCATGATTGGGGGGTGATGTTTATGAAATAAATTGATTTCCATGATTTTAGATTATTATTTTCTCTTCCTAGGTTTGAGCCTTTGAAGGCTCTGCTTCCTGAATCATATCACAAAGTACTGCTTAATATCCGTAAGGCAGAATCAAGGAGCCGCAAGAGACAAGCTGTGAAAAGGGCTGCATCCACTTCTGCAGAAGAAGAAACATTAGCACCACCTAAGGGCGACAGGTATGAATGAGGTGCATGCTCAGAATCTTGATGTCATACTAGAAGGGAGATTAAGAATATTTTTAAGGCTGATTCCAAGTACTTTGGAACCTGAAATGATCTGTGGACTCTCCATTAATGAACCTGTGTTGTTTCTATGCCCTTGTTTGTAGCATTGAGGATATTTTGGCAGACTCAGATTCTGATCTAGAAGATAAGACAGACAAACAAAAAGGAAGAGCGACCAGGAAAGTGTTAAGGCAACAAAACCAAGCTTGGCTTAAGGAGGGAGAAAGTGATGAACCTCTCAACTTCTTGGATCCAAATGTGGCACACAGGGTTTTAGGTAAGATGAATTTTGAAGCTAGCCCATTCTAAGTTCATAGTATTTACTACTTCAGTTTGATGGGGAAGAGGTTATTGATGATATCAGTATCTCCAGAATCAGACATATTTTTTCATACGTCTCTTGTGCTGTTCTATCATGTAGCTACCAGGCCAGGCACTGCCCAAACTGGAAAAGTTAAACATGATTTCAACTTATCAGCTGATGGTCGCTTAATCATATGTGAAGAGGAAAAAGAACCTACAGGTACAAAAATTCAGCAGTTGATTAAATGCACATCAAATAACTATCCAATGATCATTCCATAATTCTAGTTTCCATTATCAATTGATTACAGAAATAACCAAAGCTACTTAAACAGAATGAGCTATGTAAGGAAGCATTTTAGATGTATATATCTAGAATATCTTTAATGTAATATCTTGGAGCTTATGGGATATAGAACCCCATAGCTTTTCAGCACAGAATTGAGATTATTTTTAATGTGGGCATTAAAAAAATACTGGAAAGTGTGCAGAGAAAAGCAACAATTTGATAAAGGGTCTGGAGTATGACTAAATTGTATGACGAATGGTTGAGGAAGCCAAATACAGGATGTCTAGCCTATCGAAGAGAAAGATTAGGGGGGGAAAATAGCTGTCTTCCAGTACTTGAGGGGCTGTCACAAAGAAGAGGGGATTCAGTTATTTTCTAGGGCACCAGAAGACAGGACAAGAAGTAATTTGTGGGAGATTGTTAAAAGAGAGATCCAAATTTTCTGACAGTGAAAGCAATTAATGAGTGCTCCTGGGATTATGGGTGCTCCATCACTGAATGTTTTCAAAAATATATGGACAATCATTTGACTAGGATGACATAAGGCTGCTGCCTTGAGCAGGAGATTGGACTAGAAGACATCCAAGGTTGTTTCCAGCCCTTCTTCTACTCTTTCTCCTATCCATAAGTTTTATGAGAAGGATTTGGCTTAAAAAACTATGGTACATATTTTGTGCTGTCTCTGATCTCTGTTATGCTGTCTACCACAGGGCTGAATGAGGAGTCAGCAGATTTAATGCAGGAAGTTGGAATCAAGAATGTAAGTGAAGAAGGGGAGGAACAAGAATTATTGGCATTCTCTTTAAATATTAAGACGTGTTTATACCAATACTATGTAATTTGTTTAAGAATTGAGGTTGAGTGGCATGTTGGGGGCCATCTGAACCAACTCAAAGAACTAAATTTGATTTCATTAAAATTAAATTGAAATGATCATTGCAGTCACGTATTTTTTCCCTTATGTTGCATTCCTGGCAAGTTTGGCAACATCTTTGGTAGATGTCAGGACTGAATGCAACTATGGGTTCACAAGTTGTGTGTCTCTACTTTGCCCCTTAGGGTTGTGATGGCTGGATCTCAGACATTTGGAGACAATTACATTTGACTTATCATGATAGATTCCCTGTTGTCATTAAATAATGCAGGAAAGAATAAGGCACTGATATCTATAAAGAAGATGGTAGATCTTACCATGTGCTGCTTTGATGCATGACCTCTCTCTTGCAGAAGAAGGCTCGGAAACGTCGATTTCGGGAAGAGGCAGATGATGAAGGGCTTCCTGCTGATACACAGCCACAATACAAAGGTTAGGATGTTCCTTGGGGGTTGTTATGGAGTGAGCCATCACTGCATGGATTCTGGTGTACTTTGACATGGGGGACGGGTAAAATAGTTACCTAGAAATAAGGTCTTGATTAAAATCAGTTGTGGGTACACATCTATATGATAATCAGTTGAAAGAACTTCAGTGTGGCCTGCCTCTACTTCCATTCCAATCTTAATGCATTGAGATTTTTTTTAGATTTTATTCAATTTGTATACCGCCCTTCTCCTTTGCAGGACTCAGGGCGGTTTACAGTCAATTTAAAACATTCAATACAAAAATTAAAACATCAATTAAAAAACAATTAAATAGTGACTGATTAAGTAAAAGGTACTGGTTATTTTCTCAGGATATTGATTTTTTGACTGATTTTTAAATGTATAGTTTTTATTTATTGTTCTAAGGTTTTATATCGTATTTTAATGATATGACTATGTGCCACCTAGAGTCACCTCAGTGAGAAGGTGGCATAGAAGTTTAATAATGAATAAATAATTTCCAAGGGTTGAACAAGGTGGTTCTCCTTTTTCAACCCTGAAATTCTTTGTAAGAGTCATAATTCAACTTGTACTTTAGTTATCCTGCTCCTATTTGTTTATTCTTTATAGCGGGGGGCAAAGGAATTCATCGGCCTGTTAGCAAGAAGGCAGCACCTGGGGCAGAATACAAAGCAAAGGTAAGATCATAAGGTGATTGATTGGCGCCCAAATCTGACATAGGAAATTGCTTGCTTTCCTATTGTAGAATCATCTGTTATAATCTTGTCAATTGAAGCATGGGTTTATGATAACCTCACATGGTTTGTAACAGAAATGGAAAAATCTATATCTTTATTTGGGGGCCTATTCTTTAGGAATAATTTAAAACAGGAGTAGGGAATTCCCCCTTAGGATTTGAGTCTGAGATGCTTGTTTATGACTTTTCCTTCATACTCTTTCCCGCCTACTCCCCTACGTTGTTGAAGCAATTTCCAAAGTTTCTTTTTCAACAATTCCTCAAAGCTCTCAATTTTTTTAAGCAATCTAAAAAGATACTGGGGGAAAGGGGAGGGTGGAGGAAAAATAGGCTCAAGCCCTAAGAAGTGACAGTCTATACTTCTTGCACTCTTTCTAGGGAAGTAGATTAGACAGAGAAAAGATCATATCCTATATCTAAAATCAATTTGTTTTCCATTTCTGTAACTGGCTTTTTAAAAAGTTCTTATGTTCAGATCAGATTTGGTATCGATCGTTCTGAATAACTGACATATTAATAAATATCAAGTCTTTTGGAAAGCTGGTGGAGGAATGGATTAGGGGATTTAGGGCTGCTACCATGTACTTTGCTAGATTGCCTATCACTGAGCATAGGTTCTATTGTTTCTTATAGAAAGGCAAAGGTGACATCAAGAAAAAGGGTGGGCTGGATCCTTATGCATACATCCCACTGAACAGAGCAAAACTAAACAGGAGGTAAGAATGGTGAAGAAGCGTGAAAAAGGTTGCAACCAGTGATAATGTCCAAGTATAGAAAAATCCAAACTCAAAAAATATTGTTCACTATAATCCATATATTTTATCTTCAAATATATAAATTCCTTTTTTTACTCCCTTAAACATTTACCTGCTCAAATGTAGGCAATACTGATTAGCCTCGGTACTGATTATCATCTATTCTCTCTGGTAGGAAAAAAGCCAAACTTCAAGGACAGTACACGAATCTGATGAAGGGGGCTCAGCGTGGTGCCCAAGCAGGCAAGAGACTCTTCAAAAAGCAGACCCATACCTGAAGGAGAAAAGACCACACAAAATTTATCCAGAAATCAGTCCCTTTAAGTCATTGAACTGTGGGTCTTGTTGCTGCTATACTACAGTCTGAGTTATTTCTAAAAAAATGGAGTTTGCTCATTATTCCTGCATATTGGCAATACCAATTGTTTTCAGTGGAAAGAATAGTAAAAAATGTATACATCCTCCCTTTTGTTATTTATGGATCCTTGTAATAGGGGTTTTCTTGCCAGTTATTACTCTATAGTTTCTTCCACAGCTATGAGCAGTGTGAGCAAAACTAGAACTTTGGGTAAGAGATTGATTATTGCTTCCTAATGAACACTTAAGCAATACATAATATAATAAATTCTGTTTATTCAGTATAATATAGGCACTGGTCCTGTGAAACCTTTTTTTCAGTTTATTTACTTTCTATATTTGAAGCAACTTGCTATTTTTATTTGGTAACTACTATAAATTCCCCAAGAAGTTAGATTTATTTGGTAGTAGGTAAAGGTAATAAAAACAAAATAATTATTATTTCCAGGGAGAACTTAAGAGTTGTGATCTTAACTTCTGAATAAAATGGTACTTTTATTGCTACTAAAGGTAAAGGTAAGGTAAAGATTCCCCTCGCACATATGTGCTAGTTGTTCCCGACTCTAGGGTGGAGGTACTCATCTCCATTTCAAAGCCGGAGAGTCAGAGTTGTCTGAAGACGTCTCCGTGGTCATGTGGTCAGCATGACTAAACGCCAAAGGCGCACAGAATGCTGTTACCTTCCCACCAAAGGTGGTCCCTATTTTTCTACTTGGTTTTGGGTTTTTTTTGCGTGCTTTCAAACTGCTATGTTGGCAGAAGCTGGGACAAGTAACGGGAGCTCACCCCATTACGCAGCACTAGGGATTCAAACCGCTGAACTGCCGACCTTTTGATTGACAAGCTCAGCGTCTTAGCCACTGAGCCACCGCGTCCCTTATCACTATCAGACTAGACTAGACTAATTAGAAGACTCTGATCATAGCTCGAGATCTGAGAATAAGTACTGTCATGTGGAAAAGCTAACTTCTACAATCAAATGTGTGATTTAGGTTTTGCACACATTTTCTGACTTGCTGTATGCAAGAATTAAAAAAAACTGCCTCCCAAAAATGAAAACAATGATCAGTGGCAAAAATTTTGTTCTATTCTATTGAAGAAAAAAGAAGATATGTAAAATTCCATCATTGATTCTCCATTTTCATTTAAAGACATTGAGGATGACTGAAGCTGTTCATGGCAGATTTAAACTTCCAGCTATTTCACTGATCAAAGATGCCTTCTTGTAGAGACCTAGAATAGAAATATGCCAGTAATGGACCACAGCATATCTTGGTTGCACTATTGGAAGAGAAAAGAATCAAAGCTTAGAAACTCTCTCAACCAGAGACTAATGCTACATTGGATGTAGAATCTTATTTTTCCTGAGAAAAGCACACATAGGATATAGGAGTATGCTGGACATCGTTTTGGATACTATTGAAGATGCATGAGCTAATTTTCTGGTTACCTCCTCCTAGTGGCTATGCTTCACAGCTGAGGTATCAAGAAGAGGAATTTAACCCTTTCACCCATAATTTTCCCCCCCAAAATCTCTGGTTAGTCTCAGATACATATATGTCTACAGATAGCTGTTAGCCACAGAGAAAGGTATAGGCATCTGTGTTGAGCCTATATATTTTTCTTCTGCGTTGAACTACAGAGAAACGATAGTTCTGGATCAATAACACTGTACGAAAGGGGCAAACTTAAAATAACCCTCTAGTTTAGTGGTCACCACTGGTGGTCCCTGGGAAAATTTTGGTGGTCCGTGGAGAAATTTTTGTATTTTTGCATTTTTTATATTGCACTC
>JANHFK010005058.1:172003-183320 GCA_036250565.1 Sibynophis collaris | reverse complement strand
CCCCAGCTTCTAGTAAAATCTCATTTTATTCACTATCCCTGAGTCCATATCCCCAATCAATACATTTCTTCTGGATTGCCAGTTATTCCCTGTGATGATGCCCAAACATGGAGTAAGAATGAAACATAAGATGTTTCTTTCTTTCGGTAACAAGACCACTGAAGAGAAGTAGGCTTTACTGAGACATGCATACATAGGCATACAGCTGCCCATACGCCATTTTTCCACAAAAAACTTTATTACTAGAATTCTTATTGCTTTCAAGTGCTGTGCCTAAAAGTGCACGTGACCAAGCAGTTTTCAAAGAACTGTGCTCAACAGTTGAATTTTCAAGTCACTTCCACAAAAGCAAAAAAAAAAAAAAGAGAGAGAGAGAAAACCCCTACCATGCCATGCTTTGAATCCATTTGATTAGCTTTTACAGAGATGGTCAGTCTGTGTCTGTGCTATTCTCACTTCAGCCTGAAGGTTTTAAGAATTTTAATTCCTGTCTACTATAACACAACACTTGTTCTAATGCAGAATGTAGTTTTATAATGGTTTTATAATGCTTAATATCAAGATTTCTGTATTAAAGGTGTTGGTTTTAACATAAAGGAATATTTAATGTGTAAAATATTTAGCCCATGCACAGGCTTACATCTCAGTAAGATCTAGGATTTTGATTTCACAGCATAAATTCCAAACCAGATGACAGTTCTTCTGTTTAATGCTCTTTGCAGTAGGAAACATGCCTTTATTTTATTTTTTAAAATAATACCACCACCTTTCTATAATATTGCAAACCAACAGAACTCCTGAGACTTGTCAGCACAAAATACAGGAAATAAATATTTAAAACTATTTATATTTACATTATTATTATTCTGTTTTGTGACTACCTAGGGAGAAAAGGCAGAATTTATCCTGCACCTAGGAAAACATTTTAATCTCTAGCCAAATGCTGTGCAAACACAGCATCATGTCCATGTGTCTGTACTACACACACATATACATATATGTATATATTCACATTGCATTTGAATGTAATGTATACACACACACACTTAGAAATTTTTGATAGCAATGTAGTTATTTATGCAAATGATTACATACATGTTAGAAAAATCATTCAGACTGCATCCATTTTTAATTATTTAGGAAGCCTGCTCAAAAAACAAGCTTTTAAAGAAGAGAAGAGTTTACTCTCAATGCAAATGTGAAACTCCTGAGATTATCCTAAAATAAGTATTCTGCAGCTCAGTGGTGGGTTTCTACCAGTTCGGTCCGGATCTTGTGAACTGATAGTAGTGGCGGAGGGAGGCTCCGGCCACCCGCCCGGACATCATTACGGATGCTCTGCACATGCGCAGAAGTGCCACATGCGAGTGCCCCGTTGCAAACATAATTGGAACCCACCCCTGCTGCAGCTCCTTGGATAAATACAAAAAACAACAATCACCATTTTGTTCACCTATTCAGTTCTTCCTAAAGACCGAGATAGGCAAATATTGTTTAATTTTATTAAAAGGAACTGTTGCAGGATGTAAGCTGTTCCAAATACAGGTAGTCTTTAATGTACGAGTGGTCACTTAACAACTGTTGAAGTTATGACAGATTTAAAAAAAGGCTACTTCTGTCTTAATAGTTACAGCTGAGGCAACACCACTTCCAATCATGTGATCACATTTTAGGCACTTGGCATGTGGCTTGCATTTATAACCAGTTGCCCTTCCCATGATTGTGTTTTGCAACTCTTTTGCCATCTTCAGGCAAAAAACGCTCATCAGATAAAATGAGTTCACACTTATGACTATGTGGTTTGCTGAATAGTCACAAAGCAACCAAGGTGACTCAATGACCTGGTAAAAATGGTTGTAAAATCAATTCTGGTCACACGGTGCCTCAATTTATGACTACAATGGCTTAGAGCCAAAGATCCAGCCCACTGTGGTTGTAAGTCAAGGACTACCTGTACAACTATCTTTTGCAATTGATTGTTGATGACTTTATGAATGTCAATGGTCCTCAAATGGCTCTCTGGATGTTTTGGAATTGCACCCAAAGAGCTTACTATTAATACTATTGTTTTCTTCTGCTAAAATTGTTCTACTTCTTTTTGCAGGTATTTATATTTTATTATTTTTCTCCAGTTCATCATCATCATTATTATTTCAAAGTAAAAGCATATACATGTTGAAAATATGTGTTTGACAGGATGAAAAAAAAGCCATTAACAGAGAAAAGTGAGTGCTCCAATTGTTATAGAGGTTACTGTTATGCACAGAGGTGTGAAGGTGCAATTCTTCACTTCATAAACTACATGAAGCTGTTCCATATAGCCATTGCTAGAAACTACCGAATGCAACAGCATGCCCAACCGCAAAGCATCAAGAGTTTGGCTAAGAGTGGGATTACTAAGGGAGAATGGAAGTTGGAAGAATTATGGACAGACAAAGAAAAAGACCACAGTAAGAGGGATAAGATACAAATATGCTAAAAGCCAAACGACACAACAGGTTTGGGGGATTTTTCCTATGGTAATCAAAATGTGAAACTGCACCTTACATAACTAATATCTATTAGATGGGGGAAAGGTAAAATGTTCACAATAGAATGCAAGGCACATAATTAAGCCCTGTAGTTTCTAAAAGAACCAGCAATAGTATAAGCCAAGTTTCAAAGTTCATTTTAATGAAGAGATTCGAGTGTCAAAAAAGAAGTGTTTTGAAGGACATCCCAAGGAACTCTTTAAAAAAGTTTTCTGAATATTAGAGGCTCAACATCTCTGCCAGGTATTAACTAAGTGTCCCTGGGACTGAAGCACAGAGCACTGTCTTCCAATTAGATAATATTTGTTTTGTTTTATCTCAAGACTTGTTAGCTCTCTATATCAAGTTGCATATTTTTTTTAAAAAAAACTACCTAAACTGTTTTGAACTGCTTGCTTAATCTCTTGCTTCCTAATATTTTTATTGTATACATAGAAAAGGCATGTCCAACTGGCAGCCAAGAGTGCTGAAGTGTAGGATGGCGTGGCCTTCTCCAAAAAATAGTAAGAAGCTGAACTAAAACTATCAGCAACTCTGGGCCTGGCAACCAATTGGTTTCTCAGAGTTATGCAACTTTGTATGGGCAGCAGATTAGAGCAAAACAGGGCGGATTTGAAGCTGAAGCATGTTACATAATGCTGATACAAGGAACATTTAGACTCTAGACCACACAAGAAATTGGACAGCACGAGTTGTAGAAAGATTTTATTAGCAGAGATCTAAATCAGAACCACTTAGCTTAAAGTGATGTACCACAAGAAGCCCCAACTACCCAGCAGTTTGTTAGGAAGCAGCCCTGGGCAGAGGGAGCAGGAAGTTGTATGCATATCTGAATGTAATCATGTAAAGTTGGGGGGGGGGGAAAAGATTTTTGCAACCCCTTGCCATCACCACACACATGCATGTGCTCACACATTTCCTTAAATATTTTTAATACTCCTGGTGGAATGTCTAGCACATTTGATATTTACAATTAAAATAGCAACCAGACAAATTCATATGAATCTTTACAGAGAACATTAAGCCTAACCTGATGCTTACAACAGTTAATTTTATACATCGTGATTTAAATGAAAAGAGAAGTTAAAAATCAAATGATTTAAAAATATTATATAAAAATGGGTCCACCCTGATATGTCTTGTAGCTTTAGGGCACCCTCTCAAGTCACAGACTTGAGTAAGCGGGCGAGCAACAGGGCTTTACATTTTCAAATGCCAAATTCCAATTTCCTTGATCAATGAGAAACTTTACAATAGGTACGGTAATTATCAATTTTCTGCCTGCAGTAATGAGCTTTGGTATAAGAATAGAAATGATAATGTACTCTCTATCCTTTAAAGAAAATCAATTTCCTCACACCTTCATTCTCCCCAAAGTTTACCTTAGATTCAATAACCCCCTCACCGCCTGGAAAGACTGGTTCAGGCTAGTTAATACAATAATGCATAAAGATGTTTGAGTTTGTTGATCTCATCTGGTATCCATGGCAAGCTATTCTGAAAGGTCAAACCATCTGAAGGCCTTCACAGGAAGCTCTCAGGAGTCAAACATGGCAAACACGAGGAGGTCTGCACAAGTTTCTAAGCAATTATCTAAGCCTTTGTTGTGGCTTAGCGAGAGCTACAAAAATAAAATAAAAAGCTGGCCCTCACCTTTCTTCCCCAGCCTCAGAGCAAAAGGAGTCACTGTTACCCCCCAAATGAGCAGCACAAGACAGGATGTTTTCTTTTGAGAAAACATTGCTTCCCTTCTTATTCGATCCAAAACAAATGTCTGAACTGGAAAAGTGACTATTGCATTTTATGTACATTGTATTCTCATAGGAATGACTTCTTTAAAGAAAGATGACACCTTTATCTTTATATAATACACAAATTAAACTTTGAAGGTAAAGCCAGACAACTTGCGTATAAAATTAATGAATAATCAGTGAGCCTACATCTTCTTGGGGGAAGGCAGAAATAAATTTACTTCATGTTAAGTTGCAACCCATACATTTGTGAAAGTACCAGAAAGTTCCAGCTGCTACTTTATTCACAACCAGCATTGTCATGTTTTTACTTTTTAAAAAGTCTTCAGATACCTGAAGAAGTCTATGGAAAAGAAACTTGCAGCAACTTCATAGTAAAGAAATTTTAAAAATCTTCAGCAATGAAAGATCTCTGACAAGAAGCACCTTCCAATACTTTTTCTTTACAGATATTTTTCTCTGAGATCCATACTTAATTTTAGCATCATAACATGCCTATCAATTCAGGAGTATTTTAAACAGGGATCCCCCACCCCTGAAAAATAAAACGTCCCAGGAATTTTGGGGTAAATGCATTTCAGAATTACTCCAACAGAAATTGAGGCAGCATTTTAAAAAGTAGCCTTTAAGGTGTTTAAGGTTTACAGCAATGTTAAACGAGGCAAGCAATCTCTATTTAGGGTAACATTTTCCATTCATCCAACAGGACTAGTTTCTTGGGTAGGCCAAGCATGGCTGACTATCACTGAAAACATAAAATATTTTTTTGACACAAAACCTGGCTAGCTTATAGCCAAACCCTAAAGCCCAAAGTTACATCACATAGGTAATTATTAATAACTTAATAATAAAATCCATCATTATAGCCTGCTAGTAAAGAATATAATTAGAGGAGGAAACAACTTTGGGTTTTGGCTTCATAATGCCCTGCACAAATTAAACAGTGTCAGTTTGCTACAATGCACAAAAGGAAGGAAACGCTCTGTATGATCCTTAGCAGACATGCCATCAAGATGTGCATGACAGGTGGTTCTCTTTCCATTACAGTACAAGTGCATGTGCATTAACCCATAAACTGCTAGCTTCAAATCAAGCAGACTAATTTATTTGTTTCCTAACATGATAAATAAGGCACTGTACTTTGAACTGAAACCGCCATGCTTCCAGTTCAACTCCAGGAACTTTCAATTTTTCTTTCTCCGTGATATAGAAAAATGGGGTTCCTCTCCGGATGCAACACAAATCGAAGGCTCCTTAAAAAGCAAGAGGGAGATGGCCTTTAGCCAGACCCAAGCACCCCTCCCTCCTTCCCTATTCAGCAGTGGAACTACTGAAAGAAAGAGACAGAGTTTCTATGACACACTTCCTACCCAAGACGTTGCTACTTTGCATCCAGCCGCCTGCGCTTGCTGGGAGAAGATTCTTTCTTTGCCCTCAGCTTCCTCTTGTTCCGGCTTTTGTTCTCCTGAATTCGTTTCACTGATCTGGTGAGAGCTTTCTCACTGCTTGCCTTTTTAAGAGACTGACTGGGGGGATCTCGCACCATTTTCTCCTTTAGAGCCTTCATATGCCCTTGCGGCTTAGAAAGCAGGCTGGCCTTTTGACTGGTACTAGCTTTCCCTATGTGGGTGGGAGCCTTTTTTTTCCCAGGTCGTGAGTCAATAAGTTTCTTTGACTTCTCATTCTTGTGCTTATTATTTCTTCCTGCCGCTTTCTGCTTTCTAGTAGCTGGAGTTCCCACTTGCTTTACTTTATTGACTTTCTTGAGAGAGATTCTTTCCTTGCTTGAAGGACTCAACTGCCGCACAGTCAGTGTCCTGATATTCTCATTTGGTGTCTTTTTTTTGCTTTGCTGAAGGCTGCCTTTAGCGGAGGTGTCCTCCTGTAACTTTCCTTTCCCTTTTCTCCCCTTTCCTCCTTTTTCAGTCGGAGTGGATTTAGTAGGAAGTTGGATAGCTTTCACTTGCTGGGCCAACTTGGGGGACATCAAGGGTTTAATGCACATGCTCTTGTTGCTTGAACTGCTTTCAGCCAAGAGCTGCTTGGACACACAGTCATGCCTCTCCTGTTTGACCACTCTATGGAATCCATGAAGTTTGCCTCTCAAGTTGGAATATTTCCTCAGGATCCGGGAGCTTGTTTGCACTGGCATGCTAGGGGAAGGCTGGATGCTCTTGGGTCCAATACATTGTGCCAAGCTGATTTCAGAGGGAGATGTCTGCTTTGGACCGACAATCTGCTCTGAGTCAGTCTGGTCACCATTCTCTTGAAGTCTGGTCCACAGCTTTTGGATCTTTATAGTATTTTTTGCTGGGGTCATAGCAGCAAACTTCTTTAAGTGTTTCTTTAGACGCTCTGCTTGGAGAGAACTGGGATAGATGCCAGAAGAACAACCCTTCTGGAGAGGAAGCTTCATGAGAGGAATGTCTCCTGGGATACGTGTATTTAGCTTCTTCACAATGACCAGAGATTTGGTTTCAGTTGTCTCCATAAACCATTTGCAGATATTGGATATATCAAAACCCTTCATGAAAAGCATCTGAACAGGGGACAGTTTCTGGACTTCAGTGGATCCTTTAAATTTTCGAGTCCTTTTCTTGCTTTTCCAAATCTCTTTCAATTTGTCAGATTTATTCTTGACCTTTGGAGCTGGCTGAGCCTCCTTCTCCAGCTGAATCCAGCCTTTCTGAATCTTCATATACTGGCTATTAAAGTTAGTGATGAGTTCTTGGTTGTCTTCCTCAGCACACCATTCCACAAATCTTGGCTTGTCAGAAAGTACTTTCATGCTGTTAAAACCAATAGAGTTTTCATTTCTTGCATTTGGTTCGTCTGTGACAACAGGATCTGCTGATGTGGTCATGATGTCAGAGTTTGCTTGTACAGTTGCTTTTTCTGATGTATTTCTTGTGGCAGTGACATGAGCTGTAGTAGGGGTGTGTCTCAAGTTATAGAACTGTAGAGCTGGTTTCTTGCATTTCACTGCCTTCACTGGCTGTGCATGCTTGCTACCAGGACATACGAAGCTACTTGTTTCATGCTGGTTGGACAATACTTCAATAATATTCATAGGGCCGTCAGAATTCTCTAAACTTTCTGGCTTTAAATCTACTTGCTTTTCGGTTTTATCAGACATCTCTGTTGGAACATGAACACTTCTCTTGTCAGAATTGGCTTCTAAGCAAATTTCAAGCATTGCTGCTGGATTATCTTTGTTATCTTCTCCATTCTGGCTTCCCTCTATTACAGATTCCTTTGCCATCAGTTTCTTATAGGACTGCCTTATTGTGATGTCATTTTCATCATCTGCCTGCTGTTCAGTAGATTTGCTACTATCATTTAGCAGTGTTTGATGGTGTCTGTCATTAGGAAGACACAGAGATGTTGCCCCATCAAGATGTACCTCTCTCTTAAAACGCTTAGCACCAGGACTTTTAGAAAGCTTTATCTGTAGCTGAGGAACCTGAAGAGAACTGGAAGAACAGGGTTGTTCAGAACTGTCTTCTGTAGGTGCCAGAGACTGCTGGCTTCGAAGACAGCGATCTGAAACAATGTGGGGTTTTTTCTCCCGCCTTCGTTTTTTGTCTATGTTTGTTTTGGAAGAAGTCTCTGTCTTGTCCTTTTCTGATGTTTTGGGCTCTACTGGAATTTCACTATTAACCTCCATTCCCTCATCAGACTTGGTGGCCTCACTGATGTTTATTGTATCATTTATATTTTTCTCTTCCTTATCTTCATTGCCAGCCAAAAGGGGCAGCACATTTTTACATTCAACAGAGGGTCCTTCTTTCAAATTCTGGGAATTTTCAATAGTGGTTTCGTGTGTGTTAGTACAATCCAAACTGAGAGGCAGCTTTGCTGCTTCTAAATTGGAAAGCAGCTGGGGAAGCTCCACATTCATTTTTATAGTTGTTACCACTGAAGATTCTTCAGAAAGAGTCTCTGAAGGTTCTTGGTCAATATGAGTAGGAAGTTCTGGCACCCCACCGGTAGGATGAATTACAGGAGACATGCTCCTTGGGCTGGCAACAAGCTGCACAGGTGATACACTGTTGGGAATATAGGGAATCTCTGAAGGAAAGGTCATACAAGAGTCCAGAACATCAAGAGTGGGTGGTACTACTGAGGGTTCTGCCAAGTCTATAGGGGAAAGTAGTGGGGGTTCTATAGATGGTGATATATCTATAACAGAAGCAGGCTCATCTAGTGGAGGCAATAAGTCCATGCTATTGGCTGATACTTCAGGCATCAGCAGATCCATGCTAACATGGGGTTCTGGCTCTATCAAAATAGGAGGTTCTGGGATAGTCACATTTCCCAAGAACAGAGAAGCTGTTTTATCATTAGCAGCTTCTGAGACAGGATGTACAACAGAGTCTGCTAAACTGTCACTATTTTCTTTAGATTTATTACAGTTATATGAATTGGAGCCAGAGCTATGTGCCTCCAAGATGTCAGTACTGTCTTGCAAGTCCCCTTCATCCTCTCGAGGGAAAGAGACAGTCATGGTCTGCAGTGAAGACACAAACATGCTGTCTTTATCTGAATGAAAAACAGGGCAGGGAAATACAGAAACAGGCATGGTAGCTTGTTCAGCAAGACTAGCTTCTCTCTGCTTCAGGACACTGACCTCAGAAGAGATACTTTCATATGAGCATTGCTCAGTTCTTATTTCATTGAAGGAACCTTCTTGAGTAGGGGCTGCAGTGGAAGATCTTTGATCATCATTGCTACCCGCAGGTTCAGCTGCAGCCAAATAGCTGCCACTTGGAAGAGAAATGCCCTGGATAGGACTTGTTAGCACCTCAGGCCTTGTCGCTAGGATGTTCCCATTCTCCTGTGAATGCGGAGTCTTGGCCAAGGTGCGAATAGTAGGAAGTTCACAACATTCACCGTTGTAGTAATATCCACGAGTGCTCTTCCTTGCTGTCTTTCGTGCTGATACTGTCTTTTTGCTCTCATAGTGACATTCTGTAATTGGTTGGCTAATATAGACAACATCATATTGATTATCATAGTCATTTATTCTTAGTCCTGAAGATTTCTTGCTTTTACGTGTACTTTTAGTAGAAGCTGAAATACTCTTGACCCGGGTGTGCCCATTGGTGGTTTTGTGGTGCACTGCTGGCAAGGAATGAATAGGCAGCCAAATATCTTTGGCATTCTCCACGTGACTCTTGTCACCAGGATGCATGTGGCAGACTCCCTTGCTTTTTCCTGAAGCCAGATAGTGATTCTCTACCTTTGATCTTGTTTCTTGGTCATTGATTTCCGTATCCTGGTGCATAGAGGCTTTGGAGCTGCACTGCAAGGCATTCTCTTTGTCTGCTCTCCGTGGAGAGCTAGTGGTGAAAGCCGTCTCTCGAGTTTCCTCTGGGAAAACTTTGAAAGGGTTCTTCAAAGAACCCACCCTATTCTCTAAATTCTCCTCATTAATGTTTACATTTGTTGCTTTCACAGCTACATAGCCTCCCAGTAAACCTCTACTTTGCATCTGATCTTTGTCATCTTCACCTTTTCTACTCCCCGTCTCTTGCTCAGTAGCAGAGGTCTGCCCTTCCAGATTTTTAATAGAGTGATGGGTATTGGAGGCAGTGAGGTACCCTGGAGTGGGACTGTCTCTGGGACTTAGAGAAGTTGTTCTAATAGTTGGAAGCTCAGGGAAATCTCTTCTGACAGAACTGCAATTTTCTCTTCTGTCTGTAGATTTCAGTTCTACAGCATGTTTCAGTGCATGGCATAGTATTCGCAAAGAACCACGGGCCTCTGATTGTTCTGCATCCAGCAATAGAGGGAGTTTTGATTCAGAGCAAGAAGTTCCATGCTCCTGGTTCTCAATATGATATTGGCTGCATCCTGAACTACAAGTAGACACATCCATGTTTTCAGGTCCAGATAACTGCTGGCCTTCATAACCTGTTTGTACTTCAGTGCAGATGTCATTCAGGACACGGACGAAGTGTTTCTGGTGGTATGGGCAGAGTCTGACCATAATTTTTTCAAATGGAGATTTCGGCTGGCCAAGAGAATCTATTGCTACTGCCTCTGCTGTCTCCTCACTAAAGAGAGAGAGAGAGAAAGAGAGAGAGAGAGAGAGAGAGAGAGAGAAAGAGAGTCAGTATAGTACAAAATTCAGGAACAAAATTCACAGCAAAATTGTCACAATTCTCTTCACAACTGAATTCTTTGGAAAGACAGTGTCTTTATATTTTACTGTAATTGAGCAAGTAGATAACACAAAATCCTAAACAATATTAACATTATCCCTGGATTTCGTTTCTAGTTTCTGTCTACTTATGTAGAACTCAAGCATTATTACTACGTGGATATGACCCTATTACAACATAATCCTTAAGAGGAGTGAATCTAATGAGGTGGGAGAAACAACCTGAACAAATTAGTATGCAATAACAAGTTATACAAACAGACCCAGTGTGGTATAAAAGCTTGGACTGGGAAGATCCAGGATCAAATACACCCACAGATGTTTACTAGAAAGCTTTTGATCAGCAATTGCTCTTCAGGCTCTCTCAGGCCAACCTATTTCAGGGTGATTTCTGTGAGTAAAAATTGAAGGAAGGAGCACAACTTGGTAGAGGAAACCTTTACCTTTTTTAATGTTATGCATAGTACCTTGAACTCCTGAAAGAAAGGTGTGGTAGAAATCTAATTAGCAAAACGTAATAATTTAAAAACAGGGTTGGATAATATTTACAAAGTATATAACACTAGGTAAACTATTTTCATTACTGTTGATTCTGAACAAACAGGCAGTACAGCACAATGTATCATTCTAAACATGTGGTTAACAATATCTTCAAAACACGCAAGATTTAACTGCATCAAAGGCTAAAACCTTAAGAAAATATAAATTCCTTCATGTGTTCAAAGTCTCCAGCAGACTTGTACTAAAATATTACCATTTTTTAAAAACAAAGTAGCATGGAGGTATATTTCTAGGTTTATGGTTGGGAGGGAGAATGGCTTATGGGTGTTACAACTTAATGAATTCAGAAGAGCACGGTTTTTTGGCCA
>JANHFK010005058.1:136720-160809 GCA_036250565.1 Sibynophis collaris | reverse complement strand
ACTTGTACGCCGCCCTGAGTCCCAACAGGGAGAAGGGCGGGATAAAAATAAAATAATTTATTTATTTATTTATTTATATGTGTTCTTTTGATTCTATATGTTTGAACTCAAGCAGCATAACAAACACACCCTAACTATTATTTCAACAAGTAATCTCTCCAAGGGATTGAGGGATTGTATCTGGTTCATTAAGATTTTGATTATGCTGCAGCAACACAGGATTACTCTTTTAATCTTTAGTCTATGAACGGGCATCTAGGAAATCCTGGCTTTTCTCTAATGAATGCACAAATTTATTCAGAGATATATTTTTCTGCTAAGATTTATGTTTCTTCTGTAGTAGAGTTTGATAAAAGACAAAAACTCCATGCAGTATCAATATATAATTAATAGGCCTCAAAACTTCAGTTAAGATTAATTATCCTGAATGTTCCAGAAGCAAGAGAGTGAACAGAAAAGTGGTGCATTATGTTTACATAAAATACTAAGTAGAAACATTCTTGGTTATGTAAGACAATTCCTAATTTGAACTGAACTTTCTATGTTATGTGATTTTGTGATGTTCCTGATCACAAAATGTGATTTTGAGATGTTCCTAATTCCTAAAAGTTCCTAAATCATTTACAAACAGTTCTGTTAATATGGTTTCACCTCCTGGACTGCTTACAAACCATATAAGCTTTATATACAGCCACTTCCAAGCATAGAAAATGAACTGTGAAATCTTTATCTCTAGACTAGAATATGTACAATCAAGATGGCCTCCTTAAAGTATGTGGGATAAAAGAAAACAGATTATTGAAGAAATATGTACACACATTTGTACTGGCATCACAATGGATAATTTTAGCCCAATGTTAGTTGTTTTTTTAAAACTACCTAACAGAAAATAATTCTTGATCAATGGTCCTTCTCACTGGAGCTCACTTTCAAACAAGAATTCAAATTTAAGAAAAATGTCTATGTTCCACTTTATCACTTAAGTTCTATTAAATATTGTACTGATCTGTTTAAAGAAATAAGGTAGAACACAGTCTGAAAAGCTATTATTCTCTAAAATCCTATTGAATTCTTTATCTGGCATGGATGTTTAGTTGGTCCAGCCCAATTCCTGTGAAACAGTTGTAGGCCATTTGGAAAGTAGAAATTCTGATAGCAATCCAGCATCCAAGGAAATGGCGTGGAAAGAAAAACCGGTTGCATTTAAATAGAGTGCAGATTATGTACCTTTGTAAGTGGCATGTGCTTAATTAGAGTAAAAAGAAAGCAAGATAACCCTGCCAAAGGCACCTGGCAACACACGTCCTAAAATGCAAGGTCCAGGTCAGCCTCCTGCTGTACAGTTTGACCCATTCCTTTCTCGAACAGGAACTGCTTGTTGACTAATATAGACTATATCTCTGTTTTATGGGATACCTCCCCCCAAAAGGGTTTTTTTCATTCTACCAATGTTCTTGAGCATACTCTTTTACCATTAAAAATATAGGAAAATATAATCATTTTTGTGATTTTCTATTGCTATAACATTTTGTATGAGAATAATAGTCCCTGGCTGCCCATGAACATGAATCCAGACTCACTTGTTTTAACAAGATAATTTATATTATTCAATTGAACATTGTGTTAAAAACTCTATACTAGAGATAAATAAAGCTAGAATAAAAGTGATATATACGTAACTTGAGAACTATGCAAGCTGCTAAAATGAGACAGGTATGATTATAGAAATAATATGAAATTATTGGGTGAATACAATGAGAGAAGAACAGAATAAAAAAGTTGTTTTAGAAAGAGGAGGAATTTTAATTTTTAAATGTATTAGATTATACTTTATTCTTGTCTTGCATATAAACACAAGATTGTTGCAGCTATAATTCTAATACTGAGCACAATGATTAGCAAATATTCCATTTGATTTCAGGGATATATTTTTGATACAATAAGATAGATATAAATTCATCCATTATTTTCATGTAGTGATAATTCCTTCTGAACATAATCACATATCATAAAGGAGATTTATCACATTTAGAGATTCTGGAAAAGCTCACAGTACTGCAGTATATATTCATATTACTGCATTGAAAGAATATTCAGAAGAAATACTGTAAATGAAAATGATAGGCAATCTTGTGGTGACATTCCTCATCAAATATTATTTATAATCCAAATTCTTCTCTGAGGGAAGAATTATATTCAGTCAATTCATGTAAGACCCCGTTTCTAAAACTGATGTAAACATTTTGCTGCAAGAGCAGATATTTGCATTCATAGGCATCTGTTTGACTTTTCAAATACATTTGTGGCTTCAGCTCATTGAAGTACATCAATCTACTTCAATATTCCATTAGACAAATACATCATGAAAAGCATTACCATTATTATTTAAAAAGACACTTTAGAAAGCAGTGCTTTAAAACGTTCAGGTTTTCACAACAAAATTTATTAGAAGAATAGTGGTTCTGAAAAGTCTAGCATCCAGTGAAAACTACCATACATATTACAGCTGGGAATGTGTTTCCAAAATGACATGGCCAAATACAAGAGGGTTGTTTAACCCTTATACATGCACAATAGAATCAGCATTTTGACATACAATGAAAAGAGAGAGAGAGAGAGAGAGAGAACCACATGAATTAAAATTTTATAAGTACTTATCACATATATTAAGACACAGCTTATTAAGTCCAGTCAAAAAATCAGAACTGCATTAAAAATTAAATGTAGTGCAATCAAACCAAAAACCTTAATTTGTGATCATAAGTGCTCTACTACATAAAATGTTGATCATAGCAAGAAACAAAAAAAAGTTCAAATCACACAGTACAAAAAATCTGTAAATAAATACAAGCTACAGTACAAGAGAAATATTAACTTATACAATTCTGTCAAACTGTAAACAGTATATTGAAATGAGGTCCATAGATTAAAAAGGGGGTTCCTGCTTTATTTTTTCATGACACTTATACTTTTAGAGGTCTGTAAAAATGCCATTTTCCCATATTTTACATGCAGAAAACTTTCTAAAGTGTAAAAGCATCAAATAATAATACAGAAGCATCATTAGTGTATAGTTACAGTGAAATTGATGCTAGTACAAGCAGTTGTAATTATGCTAATATGTTACTCACACCAACTTTAATGTTCACCAATAGACCCATTATTAGAGCTGTGAAATACCAATACATTCATGATCAATGCATGGCAACTAGAGGTGAAACATCTGAAAAGGGCTACAATTTGGAAATGATCATACATTTCCACAATATATGTGCTCCTGCTGATTATTTGAAAAATTTACACACTTGCCATATTACATCAACTTTGGCAGAAGGGTTACTAATAAACTCGAGCCTGTCTGACCCATTGGCTTCCATCACAGTGGCCAGTGCACAGAATTCCTAGAGACATTGCATAACTAGAATGTAGAGGTCAGACATCCAAGGGCCAGTGCTCAAGCTTAGAAGTACCTAAAATGAAGGAGAAACCACAGCTAGACTGAGAAGCTGCCCCTGCTCTATTTACAGAGGCAAGTAGGAATGTATTTGACATTAGCTGTGCTGGCTTGGTAGTGGCATTTTAAAATATTTAAGATTACATATATAATATATATGTATATACCATAATACACATACTATATATAGAAATTTCTTACAATACATAATTATCAGGAACCCCCCCCTGCGATCTTGCTCAGTAGTAATAACTGAATATACAGAATGCCACTACGTGTCTGAGGCACTGCGTGCTGGAGAGTAATATGCAGCTTTAAAATCCGTTTGGCTGAGTTATACCTGGATACCTGAACTGAGTTTAAATTGACATTCATCAAGGATGTGCTATTAGCACATTAAAAAAAAAAGCAAAAACAAAAAACCCACGAGTCACTGCTAGGTTTAAGAATAGTGTACAAGTACCTGAATTGAATGAGGGTAGTGTGTAAACTGTCCCTGAGGGTTTTCAAACAGTGTGTGTACAAGCTGGAATCCTAAGCACATTAGTTTAAAACTTACACTGTGGACTGATAAAATACCAACATCTGACGATTGAGTGGAGGTTAGAAAGTTATGAGCAAACACTCAAAACATATTTAGACATGTTTAAGCAGTAGTTAGCTACTGTAAACGAAAGTCCCATAGATCTCTATCCCAAATGGGACTCAAGAGAAGTTGCCATCTGTCAGGTTTTTTCCTTTGAGGCTAGGGCACACGACAGCCGCCACCGACCCTCTTTCCAACAACTAAATGTAGGATGCACCTAATTACAGACTAGCAATTCAAGGTTAGATTTTAATGTATTTTCTCTATAACATATTATAAAATCCCTTAAGATCACTAATGCTGGTATGCTACTCTAGTTTGTTTTTTAAAATTCTCCCTTCATTTAAGAAATATACCATTCAACAAGTTAATGGCATAACAAATATACCATCCAACTACTTAAACATTAAGATCCATTTTCAGTCCTCTGATGTAAAAGCACGTCAGTAAATTTATATTAAAATTTACATGGTAAAAAGGCTTGAATTTCAATCAAAGATTCTAAATACTGCTCATTCCCTGAAGTTAAAAAGGAGAAAAATCCCTACCCATTTCCCTAGTGATATATTCTCAAACCAAATTCCACACAATGTTCTACAATTATTCTTCATTTAGGAAACTTAACTTAGCCTCCCACATTTAGACCCCAAATTTTAAAGCCCTAAATGGTCTTTAAAATAGTCTATTGAAATGTAAAGTATCAGACATGTATACCTACAAGTTTCCTGAACATTATATAACTGAGTTATTTATTATCAATAGAAATAATCTGACCTAAAAGCAATAAAACTTTTGTGGACTGAAACTTTTAACAGTACCTTAGACTTGAAGACCAGATAAATTAAGACTAGAATTGCAATAATAAAAGTGCTGAAGGTCCTTTTCCTGCTTTTCTTTTTGTTATTTTAAAAAATCTGATTAGACAGGTATATTAATGGACTGTAAATATTAATAGATATTTTTATAAAAACTGTGAAGTTCTGTTAAATGTAGCACCAAATGTGAGGTACATTAGAGACTGAGGTGGCACACCCATAACTGCAGAATGGGAGAAGAAATATATCCATCAATTTTTTATAAACTTGTTACCCTCTGTTAGTTTTTTCTTATAAGGATTCTTAGTATATGTTATACTAATATGAGAGAAAGATCTTGAAATCTTAGAAAAATAATTAATGGGAGTGTTATGAGCAGGATGGTAATTTCTTGAAGAAAATATAATGAGTGCTTTCAGGACATAATCCAATTAGAATACTTCTGTCCTATCAAGAATGTCACTGATATACAAAAGGTACAAAATCCAGTTATACATCAGAGAAAGCATGCAAGGGCCAATATTTTCTTACTATAGTATCTTCAGTATGGATCTTCTGCCTACATAATATCATCTGCAAATGAAAGGAAGTAAAGTATATCTATTACTTCTGTTTAAATTATAATTGCATAATTCTACATTTAGTAGAAAACTTATTCATTTATTAAATTTCAACTCATGGCTAGATATTCTATGACGTATTATCTAAAAAATAACCAAAAGTTCTATATCCAAGAGCTGCATAATCAACTCTTTTAATTCCATTCCTTTTAGCTCCAAAGATCACTTCTGATTTAGTGATTATTCCTGATCAACTCATTCCACATTCTTTCCTGTGAAGAATTATAAGAATTCATGGGATAATTATGATAATATCCAATTATCAAGTAGTCAGATGTCAGGTGTTATAGTAATTGATACTGCTACTGCATTGTCCTCTTTTGTAATAGAAAGAAGCTAAAATTTGTTGGTAGGGTGAATGATGGAAAATAATTATCGTGTCTCAAGTGAACCAGAATCTCAGCTATTGAACTAATTTCTTTTCATTTCTTAAACTGCTTAGAAACTATCTGTATTTCACAAGTTAATTGGGAAACCAATGACAAAATAATTTACCAATTTTCACCTATCATATTACTCAGCAATTTTGTCCTATTAAGCAAATACTTCTGTAAAGAGATCCTCTACTGTTAAAAGACATGTAAATTATTAACCTGTTGTTTATTTACTGAGAAGTAAAAACAGTAATTGTGGATCGAAAATATATGACTATTTCTACCAAATGTAAAATATGAAGAAGCATGGTAGAGTTTCTAAACGTAATCTGATAATAAGTAGACAAATGATTAAAAACACCAAATGCAAGTATCAAAATATGCAGTCAGCAAATTCAAGTTATCAAAAGGAGAGGGAGGGACGGAGAGGGAGAGAGAGAGAGAAAACAGAAATCTTTTTAAACTACAAGGAAGAAAGCAAAAGAGGTTTTATCTCAATTGTTTACATTACAAACTGTTCTTTTGAAGGCTGCTTAAATCTTTCAGGCAATCTCGTCTAGCACATTAATCTTTCCACCTTTGGACTGAAGGAGATGACTTAAATTTCTAGAGCTCTAGCAAAGTGCTTCTGAATAGGAGAAGAGAATGGTAAATGTGCTTCCCCATCTGCCCATGTGCCATAACTCTTTTCACCTCTAAAAACTCACAATATTTATAAGCATTAAATCCAAAATATATTGGATTAGAAATTGTGACTAAATATTGTATCTACTTAAAATCAAGTTCCCTCAACTGCCTATAGTCTATGACAATATTCAAAATCAACTATTACAAAGAAAACAATGCCATACTGCTCTCCTCTTTAAAAGACACATTGTATTCTTAAAACAGTATTAGAAGTTATTTGGATTTGTTTCAAAACATAGTTAAGAATACTTACAACCTAGAGGCTTTTCATTAGGCAGTTGGGAGCAGCCTTGGAATTCGTAAGAAATATTGATATATTCTTGGTGCATTTGGAGAGATGCAAGTGTAGGATCTTTAAATGCTCCTAATTAATTAATTTGGGGATTATTTCACTTGGATAAGTGAAAGTAAGACTATAGCCAAAATCCTGTAACTTGAATTCTTGATAACTACAGTATGGTGAAGAGGCCTGAGGCACTGGAAATGAGGTCCTAAAATAGCTGATAGAGAGGTAATTGTTCATCAGATCTCCAGATTTTTCAGGAAATAACTTTTATATTTTACAGATCCAAGTAAAAAACTGGTACATTTTCTACACACGGGGCTTGTTCCACAGAACTGTACAATAATTAACTCCACACTTGTACCCCTACAACACTAAGCCTTAGTCATCTGTATAACCTGCTGCAGTAAAAGGTCACCAACCAACATCTAATTCCAGTACAATAGAAAACTTGATTTCAAACATTTTTTTACACACACACATACTCACATTCTCTCTCTCTCTCAAATCCACACACACATAGTCATTAGTCTTCTGGGCTGGGAGTAAAGGGAAAACTCACCCTTCATATACCGTCTCTAAAAGCAGAGGCTGCCATAAATGATGTTCACAGTTTGTTTCTGTTGTACAGGTGCAAACAACACCATCAACAGATCTGCCATATCTCTACAAAAATTCTGGTTTTAGGTTTAACATACATGATAAAAATGCCCCAATTTTCCTCCTACAAACTTAACTTCTGAAGCATTGCACTTGGCTATTCCTTAACCTGCCATGAAAATCAGCAAGGAAAACAAGGCAAACATTTCTTGCAAAATTTTAAAAGAACGTCCAGTTATTACAAATGGGAGGCAACAAAGATTTTCTCACAACGACAGTAGCAAACCACATTTTCCCACTTCAACCTATGATCAGTTGGGATTTTGGTCATGCAAATGTCTGTTCAGCAGAAAATTGAACATGCTAATGGGTAAACACTGATTCCATTTTTTCTACAGGCGAAATGCTCCCAAATACTACTCAAAGCTACACCAAAGGCGCCTATTAGAGCAGTCTGACTTTAATGGACCACTTAGGGATCTAAAGCAAGATACAGCCACAGGATGAACCACCTTGGGAAAAAAACAAGTAAGATGAAACCTTATAACAAAAATTTAACATTAAAAAGGTGCACCTGAATATTACGACTAAGTTTACAAAACCTACAATAAGATAAAATATAGATATATTTATATCTTTTGAATATTCAGCAGCGTTTTGTTTATTTTTGAGAGGCTTCTGAAATTTTAAAAAGGGACAACTAATTTTAAACATGCTTCACAAAACAATAATGGCTATTTTATATTGCAATTACCAAAGTAATGCAATTAGTGCTTTAAAAATAACCTACTTTTTCTTTTCTTTTTCTTTTCTTTTTAAAAACAGAGACCTTTTGAGGAAATATGGTTGTTCCAAAGCTTCTGGGTTTTTTTTTTTACCTGAATAGAAAGTGATCACAGATAATAAGTGTTACATTTCAAAGCTTTGTAGATAAGAATCTTACAATCTTCAGGTCCCAGGACTTAAATCTGAGAAAATTGTTTGGTTGTTTAATTCATTTTCTAACCAAAGCAATAAGAATACACAACTATCACTATCTATTTACAGTTCTCAACCTATGGTCTGAAATGACATACAATTAGTTCTCTTCTAAACTGCAGCATTAAAGGGTAGGCACACCATTTTTCTGCTGCACGATTGTCATCCACTTAATGATACAAATTGAAAATATTAAGTAAGCAAAATGAGCACACCAAATACAATAACAGATTTTACGGAACTCAATTCATACATCACTTAAATAAAAACAGTCACAAAAGGTTAAACCTCAGACAGCTAAAGTCTATGCAAGTGTTACACTTCTAGCTTGCAGCAAACCCTTTCCCACACTTTCAATAGCAGATGAAACCACAAATTTAAAACAGTGCATTTTTATTGCAATCTCCAGTGAAACTGGATTATATTGCAGAGTTTCTATACTACTACAGGGCTTTAAACAGATGTCTGTACTGAGATGGCATCTAGGACAGCTAAGGAACTCTGCTTTTTGAGTATGGAAATACATTAAGCAATTTAAAAAAAGTACATTAACAGTAGTACAAAGCATATATGGGCTAGAAGCCCAATCTCTCTCAAGAATGAGAAGTGCATATTTAACATGACAGCAATGGTGTGCCTAACCTCTGCTTCCCAGCAATCCACTGTATTCAGTCAACAAATCAAGAAGGCCAACAATTAATTGCCCCAAATTCAAGCAGAAGTCCTGGGGTTACTTAGGCCATCTTCCTATGAATCATAGCATCCACTTTCAGTCATCAGGACAAAAACTAACCATGAACAGTGCTTAATGTCATCCTACATACAAATCCCATTGCCTCTTTTGGTTGTGCAAAGCAGAATGGAGTCCTATCAATCTTTTGCACAGCTATGATCAAATTGTCTCTCTACCTGAAGAACCATTAAGTCTAATTCAGTGAAGCTGCAGATCCAGAAAGCTTTACTTAAAGCTTAAAATATAAGAATGAAAAGATGCTAACTAAAAAGGCTGAATTGTGGATTAGGAGTGCTTCAGATGATCTATCTATGTGTGTGCTACTCCACTATTAAATCAATAGTGGATAAAACAAAAACAAAATGTCAGGAGATGCAAGAACATTTCCTGTTACTGGCAACTTTAGTATTTAAAAAGGAAACACCCATTGGGTGTTCAACCCTGACAGCGTTATAGCTAGATAAGATGCTCAGCCTAAACCAGACCAGAATGATCTGATCATAGGTTTTATTAAAATTTGTAAAAATTTCTTCCCTGAACATTATAACATAGATCCTTCATTTATACAACTATTTAGTCAGACTACTGAGGTTGTAATATTTAGAAATTAGTGAATTTACGAGGGTTTTTGTTTGTTTGCCCAAGAATATAGTAAACTGTTATATGTATTTCTGACCCCCAGAAAGGTATGTTTTAACTAATTGTTGGAAACACACAGTCTAGTGAACTCAGGATCAAATCTACGAAAAGCATATTGGTCACAAAAAACCATATTCTTGTTAAAATGAGGAATACCCTAGTGTATCATTCAGTGTACCCTGATTCTCCTAGAATACAAGGAGTTTGTTGAGATAAGGCTACATCCTCAAGCAGGCAAGTCCAACCCTCACCTTTATAAAAGAATGAATAAAATTACAATGAAAATAGTGTTCCAGAGAAATTAACCAAAGCATTTTGCAGGTAGTGTAGGTATGTAAAGATTCCCCCCTGTCCCATTCCCACCCGCTTCACCAGGTGAGCATTAAGCAGATTGCAAACAATTTTTAAAAAACCCTCCCGAATTTAAAACAAAATGGCTCCTATTAGATCCAATAACAAACCACCCCCAAATTCCAACAGACCAATTATTATTTTAAAAAATTCTTTCCAACCAACTGGATGGATCCAAGGGAACAAAAAGAGAAAATCTAAATATAATCCAATAATCCAGTTTTGTTTTCAAAGTCTGGTATTAAGAGCTCAAGAAAGGGATTATTATTATTATTATTATTTAAAAGGCCATATGAAAAAAGCAAACCCAGTAAAATAACTGAAAGTCCATGCAGGCTCAAGAGGCAAGCAGTCCACTTCCATGTCTGCATTTTTTGTGAGGTAACTCAATTCTCTATAAAATATTAGAGAAACATGCAAAAGGCCAAAAAACAAAACAAAACAAAACAAAACACAAAAGGCTCTAAGCCATACTGAGCCAGAAAATTTACAAATATGCAACATTCAGAGCACCCTTTTCCCCTGTGCCCTCACAAGTCTCTGCTGAATTGCAATGGAACATGTTCTGCACCCGGTGATTGAAGGAATTAGGTACACACAGCTGGAGTTGAACAATGCCATAGTGCTCACCCAGTTTATTATGTAATTGGCACTCTACAACATCCCTAATCATCCTTTGACTCATTTGCACTGTGTGCTGCCTCTCCCTGGGGATCTATCTCAAGCTTTACAGAGACATCCTGTCCCTCCGAACGCATTAATTTCATTTTTTTCTTTGGAGGGTTTTTCAAAGTGCCCAGCCTCTCTTTCACTTTATACTCCAGGGTGCTGTGGGGAATCCCATAAATACTCTGAGCTTTGGAAACGCTCATTTTCCCATTCATCACCACAGAAATCGCTTCCTCCAAAATCTCACTGTTGTATTGTCTGTATCTGCCTCTTTTCTTCCGAGGTTGCTTAGAGCCAGGATCACCCTCCTGATCAGAGGTGGAATATGGCTGTCCAGAGGTAGATTGCTCAGCATCTGAGCCCCAGGAATCTGGTCCAGGATCCAGCAAGCTCCTCCTATTTTGTTTCGGAAGGATAGCCCTTAACTTTTTACTAAGCGCGCTCTCCGTTTGTGAACCCATCACCAAAGAGCTATAGCTATACTGGTCACCAGAACGGGATTCCCATGAAAGGTCCATGCCTCGAACTTGTGGTATCTTTAAATCCACAGGAGTTGAATGGCTCATGTCCTTTTTCCCATCCTGTTTAGTTTGAAGTGCCATTTTTTGAAAAGCAGAGTTTTCTGTAAGAAAAGGAAGGTCACTGATGTTGTGGAGTGCACCATTTCCCCTGAATTTCATTCGGGTAAAGTTGAATTCGTAGTGTGGTTTTGCCCAAGAAGCCTCCCTGGATAGTATCATGTGCTGTCCGTGATTCTGCAACCCAGATGGCCCATGGCTGGCAGCGGTAGCATGCTGGTTTCTGCTCAGCAGTTCTTCACTTATCTGCAGTGATCGAGCCAATGGAACTTTGAGAGATGTGGAGTGGCCAGACCCTTCCCTCGTTCCATCCTGCCAGCTTCTTGGGGATACCCCATCACCACTCCGAAGTCCCTCTGCATGGTGCTGGCTGGGTCTCCCAGGTCGCCTAATTGGATGGAAGGAAACTGATGTGAGCAGGACTTGCACAGGTAGGGAGGAATGGGTGAGGGGGCCACTCCTTTATTAGAAGGCCTTGCTTGGGTAACATCACTTTTGTGGTTTTATTATTTTTTTAAAGTCTCAGCAGTCAGTTTTTTAAAATGTTCAAAAAACAAAGAGAAGCTTTTTGGGCAAAGAAAAATGAAACCTGTCAGCTGGTCTTTGGTTGGGTTCACAAAATCTTGGAGCAGAAAAGACTTCGCGCAAGTGTCTGAAAATAGCATCTTAATTATAGATTAGAAAGGAATAATCACCAGAGTCTATTCACGACTGTATTACTAGTGTGACGTTACCACTAAACAAGTACAGTAATAAAAGAGTAAGCCAAGTGACAAATTGCAGCAAGTTCAACACACTCATACACACCAGCCATCTGCACTTTTTATAAAAAGTGAAAATGATATAGATTCACACTATACATGCTAGTTGCTGCTGCAGCATCAAAACTGTTCAGCAGAACTCACAATCATTTTTCCCATTAAACACAAAAATCAAAATAATAAAGAGTTCACAAATTTAGTACTAATGTCCAGACTTCATTTATTTTTAACGATTAACATCATGAGTTACAAAAACATTAACCTCATTTTTTCTTTATGCCAAGTCATGAAGAAACAGTTTCTATTTCAAAACTACAGTACTCAGCAGTCTATGCACCTTCCAATTTTACTAATTCAACAGATTAGGAATTAATCTATTTTAATTTTATCCAGTTTAATCAGACTATTAAAAATCCGTAAATTATTTACAGTTTATTCTAATCAATAGTTCCTCAAACATATGTTAACACATTCGTCCTTGTTATTTCCATTAGGACAATCGTAATGCAAGTTTTCCCATTTTACAACTAGAAAGATCTGAGAGCACGGAATGGACAAAGAACATATTTAAAAAGTTTTTAGGGATTCTAATCCTTTAGGCATCTGTTTTCAATATTAAATCCAAATTTAACATTTTATTTTGATAACAGGTGTTTTTCATTGTTTCTGAACAAAACAGCCCTGTGGTTTATATTTTTGATAAGACATTTTACACGTGCTGAATATTTCTACTAGTCTGATAACAGTGAACCATTGTCCAGGGAACATTAATTAAGAAGACAACTGTTCAATGGCATTAAACTTAACAGTACAAACATAAACATAGACAAACAGTACTGTTTGACAACACTTAATGCCAACTTCTTTACATAAGACACAGCAAAATATGCTGGTTTTTTGAAGATGATCTTCAACTTTCCATGTGGTATATAATGCTTAAAACAAATTTCAGAAATTTATGCTAAATTGTTCAGAAAATGAACGGATATAGTCAGATATTCCTCTTTAAGAAACTTCGGGATTTTAGGAGCCTAGAGATCACAGGGCTAAATAAAGAATCCATGTAATGAGTGATTTAAATACTTCATTTTGCAATTAAAATCAGTGGCTGCAAACAATGCTATTTTATGTAGAAATCCAACTAATTATAACAACATATTTAAATGACTAAACTAAGCCTGAAGAAAATATTTTTATGTAGTCTATCCTTTCTCTTATATCTACTATTGTCCTTACAATGCCATTCTGTATCACTTTACTTCTAAATGATTTATATCAGCATACATAGCTAAGAATTCAGAACCAACAGGACTCTACAAGGTTTTTCAAGAGAAGTCTTTCCCAGTATAGAGTTAGAATAGTATAGTAAGTGCTTTTATTCAGTATTTATTTTGAAACCATCCCCAATACAAGTAATTACAAATCTGCCTTGACCTGAAGAATCGTAAGAAACTAGTGCAATGACAGTACTATGTTATAATAATGGTTTATTTCTCCTCTTTGCCTATATCTTTAACAAATTTTGTACAATTCTTCACCCACTAGTTTACTTTGGTACCCTTGTCCAAACACTATGTTCATTAATATTAACCATTCTTGATTGGTTTGTGTTAAATTACTGAAACTATAAGCTATTAACATTTCAGTCTATTAAAAATGAGGCCTGGCTCAGTTATTCAGCCAACCTCATGCGGTCTGTTATAGGAGTCTGCAGAGCTTTTAGAGGCCTAATAACCAAACTGACAGAACCATCAACATCATGGTTGCAGATAGCTGCTAAGGATCAAAGGTCTAACCTTCATCTCAGACTCAAAAGAATTGTAGAGTTGAAAGGGACTACAAGGATCACCTCTCTGCAGTGTGCAGTAAAACCAATTAAACCTCCTATGACAGGCGATTTAAACTCACTGATATGTTTCCTCTCAACAAGTTTTTCGATGGCAGTTAAACTAAGTTATGTATTGTCTTTGTACCCCGGATAATGTATTATGATGAAAGGTTACTACATTCTGTTTTCAGTCTATATCACTGTTTTCCACATGAAAACTTTGTAGTAGCCATATTAATTGTGAAAAGCAGAATCCACGTGTCCAAAGATGATGGCAGGAAACTTATCTGAAGATCCTCTAAAAATTGCAGCAGGCCCTCTATGCACAGTTCATATGTAGGCATAATAGTATCTCTATAAATAATCTATATAGGAAGTTCTTGCCTTAAGACCAATTAGGACCAGATTTCTGTTACTAAGCAAGGTGATTGTTAAATGAGCCGTGTCAGATTTCACAAAAAAAAGCCATGGTTGTTAACTGAAATTGCAGTTATTAAGTAAATCACATGGTTCTTAAGTGAATCATGCAGTTGTTATATTAATCTGGCTTCTGCTATTGATTTTACTTGTTAGAAGCTATCTGGGAAGGTCGAAAATGGTGATTATGTGACCTTATGACACAACAATCATCGCCTAAATTTTGGTCAAGTGATTGGGGGATTCTGTAACAGTCATAAGTGTGAGATCAGCCACAAGACTCTTTTTTCAGTGCCACTGTAATTTCAAACAGTCATTTAGTTGTAAATTAAGGACTACTTGTATTTAGGAATGCTGTAACTGCAATAATAATATAATCTTTATAGAGTTGCTATGATAATATAAATGTACATAGGTTTTAAATGGAACCTAAGTAATTTGTACAGCTTCAAGTCAAAGTGCAGGTTCACACAAGTAGTGCCTCACACAATTTTTGGTAGGTTTTAAAGCATAATAATAGCCTAAGTGCTTTTGCATCAGTCTGTGGGTGTTAATCATTGAATATAAATTCAGACTTTAAAAGCTGAAAAACCCTATATCTATATTCAACAGAAAGACTGATTATTTCCCTTAAATTTATAGTTGAACATTGGAAATAACTTTCTAAATTAATTAATAATCCAAAAAGTTAAAAACTCAACCTATAACAAGCAGTTGACTTTAATTATACCCCTAAACATTAGATGTGAACAAAAATATTAAGAATTTCTCTTACCCATTCCCAGGAGTAGCAGAGCAGCCAGGTGAATGGCTCAAGGAGGCGTTGCCTGCACAAGGACTTTTCTTAGTGGACAGATCAAGCACTCCGTCTGCAACAACATGAGTGTAATTTGAGAATGGGAAAGAATGGGAAAACCAAACACATATTTGAAAACTTATTAAGGTCGTAACTTGTTAATCTAGGTTCAATTCAATGATTTCCTGAACTTCGCATTAAAGTACCTTAGCACATCAATAAGTATTTTTATTTACATTGCTTATAACATATTCTTAAGTTTAGCAAAAAAATTCCCCAAGCAAAATTTCCAATATTTTTGCTAGCAAAGATAAAAAGATTTTCAATTAGTATAAATATTTCTAGCCAAAAATGTTAATTGTGCAAGGTCTACATCAGCAGGCTATATCCTAGAAAGTTGTGGAAAATATTTTGAGACTTTAGACATGGAGTGGCTAAACATTTCTTCCCCATATGATTTTCAATTAAAATTAATTAGAAGCATAGAATCATAGGTTTAAAAAGAACCTTGGAGAAGTTCTAGTCCGACTTGCCAAGGGCAGGAATCCTTGGACCATCTTAGACAAATGGCTGTCAAACCAGTGATGGAGCACCCATGCTGCTGTTCCATTACTTAACAGCTCTCATAGTCAGGAAATTCCTCCTTATCTCTGTAAAGTTTCACTTATTGTTTTCTGTCCTCCCCTTGGGCAGTATGGAGAATAAATCGGAATTTCCCCCCTGTGACAGCCCTACAAATATAGAAATACTGCTGTTATGTCTACTCTTCGTCTTTTCTTATTCAAGCTAAATATAGTCAATTATTTTAACCATTCTTATGATTTAGCTCCAAGCTGTTCACCAGCATGTTGCTCTTTTCTGCCCTCTTTCTGGTTTCTCAGCATCCTTTTTTTTATTGTGGCAACCAAAACTGTGTACAATATTCCAAAGTGGTCTGATGCAGCATAGAGCAGAACTATCATTTTCTGCAATTTTGGCATGGAATTTATGTTGATACAGCCTGAATTGACTCTTGAGAGCTGCAGCAGTTCATATTTAATGTGGTCCTTTTCACAGGTACAACTGCTGAGCCAGGTACCATTTATCTTGTATCGCTATATTCTGCATTTTCTATCTAAAATTTCTTACCACTGAACTGCATTTTGTTGGTTCAATGTTCAAGTATATCATGCTCCTTTTGAATCCTGAGTTTGTCTTTTGAGGCACTGGCAATCCTTTGCTGACCCCAAATTTGTGATATGTGTAAATTTACTGAGCATCACTACTAAATCCTCTTCTAAGTAATTTATAAATATTTTGAAGAGCACTTGATCCATGACAGAACCCTGAAGTACCTTATTGCATTCCTTACTCCACCTAGATGTATATCAATTAAGGGCCACACATTGGGTGCAGTTGTTCAATCAATTGCAAATTCATTTAGTAGTGGGACTACCCATCCCACATTGTTCTATTTATTAAGAAGGTGGCTCTGATCAACTTCACTGAATGTCCTACTGAAGTCTACATTATATCCATAGCATTCTCTTGATCTATGGATTTAGTCACTTTGTTGAAAGAAAAAAAACCCCACTATGATTTGTTTAACATAGTGTTTGTTTAATGAAATGATATAGAAATCACATTGCTCCTTTCTAAGTACTTGCAAATCCACTGCTTGATTTTTTTTCCTAGGATTTTCCCAAGTAGTCAAATACACTTCTCTAAACTAACTCCATGGAAAATCTCCTGAGAATGCTAAGTTAAGAATAATAACTTTTAGGAAATGCATAACTTTTTTGTAAAAAAACACATTACAAACAACTCTAAAGCAGTAAGAGAGAAATAATAATTGTCTGAGTAATGAATCTCTACATTCACTCAAAATGCACACTTCTATTACTGTAGTTATAAATGTCCACATCTAAGATTATGTTTGCAAGTTTTGCTTTGTGAAATAGAGTAAAAATTCAAGCTTTTCATTTTCTAACCAATTCAGATCAAAATTGTTGCTATGCTAAGTGACATCCACACTATCTTTAGCACACTAATGAAGAAGCTTATTGCAGATCTTTTCTTACAAAGCTAAGTAACCCTCACAAACTTTTATATTGTCAATTTGTTCTGATTTAATAATTATTCAAACAATTGGTAGTTAAAAGAAACTCACATCATCTTAGCAATACATACTCTGCTTCTGACATCTGCAAATGGGGTGGCTGACTACTAAGTAGGCAATCACTTTTCAAGACCTCATTACTTGTAGGGGTTTCATTCTAGCCTATCCATAGATAGGAAAACAATGGATAACAAAACCTTGAAAAACAATATCTGTGCACGCACAAAAGCCCATCCTCAATTTTGTATATGTGAAAAACACACAAAAATACTTGAAAACAGAACCACATGTCAAACTTAAAGGTACATGAAGTATTTTTTAGTGAATAATGAAGGTTTTTTTAAAAAACCATTCATGTAACTGCAGGAACTGAAACAATGGATAATGAGGTCCATTTATATAAATATATAATTTGTTAATATCACCAGATGGTCAATTAAAATATTGAGTTTCTCTACCAAGGAAGAGCAACAGTACATTGCTCTTAACATTCTTTTTTATCACTTTTCCTGGATCAGGCGGCCCTACTTATAGTCGTGTTCATGTCCTTCTCGTCACACAGCAATATTCTTCTAATGTACTCTACATTGAGCTGCCATTCAAGTCTACCTGGAAGATTCAACTATTACAATACGCAGCAATCTAGGCTATTAAAGGAGCACTAAACTTTGTCTGTAGAACACCATTAAAACAGGAGCTAAGAAGGCTGTCAGTTGCTTGCCTTCTTAGTTTCTATTTTAATGGTGTTCTACAGGCAAAGTTTACTGCTCCCTTAATTGCCTGGGCATATTGCAATGATTGAATCTTCCAGGTAATGGCAGCCTAGTGCAATTCAAAGTCCTGTCTATCACTTTTAAAGCCCCATATGCTCAGGGCCTCAATATCTTTGTGACTAGTTTCTTCAGGCAGAATAGGCCTAACCACTAAGCACTTATAGGAAAAGTATTTGTGGAGGGTCCCATCATTGCAGGAGGGCCAACTTCAGGGACTGGAGGTTCACCTCTTCTCAATGGAACATTGTATCACCAGATATGCAACCATCCATGCCTTGCAACATTTTCAGAGAGCTATAAAAATGCAGTTCTTCAGGAAAGCATTTGGGAATGTGTATGACCAGGCTATTTCCAAACTCTGTCACATCAGATTAATTAAAAAAATTAATTCATACAATTATAAGTTTACTATATTTGTACTGTAAGCTACTCAGAGTTTCTGAGAATTGGGTGGATATACTGTAAATTATAACACAAACACAAAGTCCATCTCTCTGTCACTCTCCCTCAGCCTAAACTCAGCCTAAAAACTGAAGCTTTTCATTATGTCCTTTCTCAAATTCAATGCACGTTCACTTGCATTTTGCTCTCAATCTAACCCAATACTCAGGAAATAAAACCTGTCTTTATCTTTATCCGTCTTCACAATATGGGATTATAATGTTTGTTCTTCATGTCTCCACCCTTGCTATTTCCGCTTCTTCTTGCTGTTTTATTCAACCATTTCTGGAATTTTAAAAATAGTATTCCTTAACTAGACTAGGAATAAGAAACCGTAAGAAAACCTCTTATTTATGAAATTTCAAGCAAAGGTTTTCTCAATCTAGATATTTTGAAAAAACAACATTTCTTCAACTACCTTGCACCTTTTGCCCAAAGTAAAAAATAAAGGACAAGGTGATTGTCGGCTTTCTTGTTTTCATTAGTATACATGCTGGCAAGACTAAGTCTTGAAGGAATGATATTGAACCACAGTTTCTGACATGCAGACTGTCATAGGACTCAATCTCTGACCTTTAATATCAGTGTGAGACCAAGTGGAAGAGATCAAGGTGCCTAGAGGTTGGATGGAGAGAAACAGATTCAGGCTGAGTCCTAGCAAGACCAAGCAAATGTAGGTATTTGAATCAGTGGAACAGGAGACTTTCCATATTTAGTTCTGAATGGCATTGCACTTTGCTAGTCAAGCAATTCAAAAGTCTTTCTAGACTCAGAGCTCCTACTTGGAAAAGCAGTTGATAACTTTGATCAGGAAAGTGTTTACATAGATTCATCTTGTACATCAATTGCACCAGTTTCTGGATCAAGAGGACTTTGGAACAGTTATTCAAACTCTGATCACCTGACATGTGGACTATCTCAATGCATTCTATGGGGAAATGCCACTGAAGACCAAATTGGAAGCTGCATATGGTGCAGAATCTGATAGTACGGGGAACTATGGCCATGCCACAGTAAGTTCATGTAACCCATCTGCTTTCTCAGCTATCCTGGTTATAAGTAAGCCTCAGAATACAATTCAAGGTGCTGGTTATTATCTATAAAGCTATTCAGTGGCATAGCCTCTATCATCTGTCTCCTGTTGGTGCCTGCCACTTGTGTTCAGTTTGACAATATTGGGATGCATTGGATTCCATTGATTAAACAATGTCATCATAGGATCCAGGAAGTGAGCCTTTTCTGTTGCAGTGCATACCATCTGAAATAGCATCTCCCCAGGGACCTATGGCCCCTAAGATATGTACTCTTCCAAACTGTTCCACAGCAAAGATGAATTTGTTATGAATTTGGGCACCATACTAATTTCATAAATAAACAAACAAATAAATAAAAATTGTTTACATGCCCAATTTGTCAAAAATGAAGCTTTAATCCTTTTTAAAAGGATTATAGGCAAAGCTACAGACAAATATTGATCAGAGTCAACTACTGCATAAATACAACTAGCTACCATCCACATGAAAAGAAAAATATTGGATTGCAGAAGCATAAGGAATGAAAAAAATCATTATTTCTAAAGTTCAGCAGAGGTTCTGGTATTTTGAAATGTGGTTTCATCTCTGACATTACATAGATTTTCAATGCTTTCAACATTCAATATGACAAGGCAGAAACAGCTTTCCCAATATAGCCATCTTATTCACAGATTTGGGGGAAGAGAGTAGAATTTGAGATCTCAAGTACAATGGGCCAATCTGCTTGGGCAGACGTTTCCCAAATCTCACAATTATAATTTATTCTTCTATTTATTTAACAATTCATGACTAACATATTGTAACTACCTGCAAAAAAAACAAGGCAGAAATATGGCATGCATACCTTGTTCACTAGGGTCCAACTGTGATTTTCTGACAGTGAGGTCCAAGGGTGAGTCCTGGTCAGCCATGAGAAGTTTGCTGAGCACGGGATTTTGAGCTCTTGCACCTGCAGTGGATGAGGCAACCGGAGATTCTTTCAGCAGGCTTTGGTTCTTTGTGCTATTGGGCGAACTGGAGTCCTGAGTAGAGCTAGTTTTTGAGGTATATTCAGCAGCAAATTGTCGGATCATCCGCTGCATGATCTCGCGGGCCACTAAGGGAATGTTGGGGTCTGAGACCCTGGGACTATCTAAAAGACATAAAATTTGAAATAGTAATACTCAGAAAAAAATGTAAAACCTGAATTATACATTCATAATCTACATCCAAATATTTTTAGATTCATGTTCAATGATTTCGAAAAATGCCAGCTCAAGACTGATATGTATTTATTGTTTATTTGATCTGGACACTGCCTGGCTCACAGAGTAAAAACAAACAATAATATGCAATCCAGATAAAAACAATGAACAAATCTGATTTGGCAAATCTGGCCAACCCTGCAAAGGGTTCTAACTACCCTAGCTTAAAGTCTGAATGAAGAGCCAGGTCTTCAAACCCCTCTGAAATGACAACAAAGTTGGGGGCACCTGGATCTGAGGAGGAATCTCACTCCACAAGGTCAGAACTGAAACAAAGAAGGCACATTTATGGGGTCTCAATAGATGATACTGTTTAATCCAAAGGACCTGGAAACATCTATAAATCACTAGGCAATTTCACAAATATCTGACAATGTAAAGGATTTAACAGCAACTTTGGAATACAAATGTAACACCAATCTTTGTTATGATGATGGTTTAAATACTACCCCCTCAGCACAACTAAAACAAGGTAAAGGTTTCCCTATCCAGTCATGTCCAACATGACACATGACTCTAGGGCACAGTGCTCATCTTTGTTTCTTGGCCAAGGGAACCAGCATTATCCAAAGGCATTTTCTGTGGTCATGTGGCCACATCGCTATATGCTAAAGGCACACAGAATACTGTCCGATGCAAATCTATAACTCTCAAAAGGGCAAATTTGGGATGTTTTCTTCATGGATATTAACAAGGTTGAGAACTCTTTGAGAAAAAGAGAATTGATAGACATTCCAGAGAAGAAAGATTTTATTCTATGAGGATAAGTTGGAGGGAGTGATTTACATTTAATGAGTTAATTGGACTTAAGATGAATTTTTGGAAAGTTTTGGCGCCTAAAAATGGCCCCTGGTACCTTCCTGTTGCTGATCCAGGCTAGCAAGCTCCACAGCCTCTGCCTAGGATCGTGTGCTGCCTCCTCCTGACGTAGGGTGCCTTCCCTTCGCACTAGAGAATCAACGGAGCGCGCTACATTCCATGTGCGCTAGCTCTGCCACCGCCAAACAGCTGTTAAAGATCAAGGGTTTTACGGCCACTTCAGTTCACTGAAGACTCACACCTTTCCCTCGGGCGGCTAGATCGCGGTGGTAATGACCGCTGAGGCTGCCCTGACAGAGCAGGCTAGCCTGTGTGCTTCTGAATCCCCAGAAGCTGTTTAATCGAAATATCGCTTCGTTCTGAGTAGAAAAGGTCGAATAATTGCAGAGCTAATGATCGACGAGTCCCTGCCAGAAGACTGAGCGAAATCGACTGAAGGCAAGCAGAGCACAGGAGGAGGAGCTTCCTTTCTACTTGATTGACACTCAGTCCCTGGCCAATAAGACATGAGGATAACCAATACTCTGGATTCTCCAGCAGGCGAGCTGGAAAAACAGTATCTATGAGGCAGGATGGAAATAATGCTATAAAAATATCATTAAAGTATTGACAGAATTAGCAGAAGGTGATTTGCTTATACTTATGTTGCAAGGTTTAGGAAAGTACAGAGGACTTGCTTAATGTACTCCTACGCTTAATGACCTTAGCTTATTTTCTGTAATAGAACATATTGTAAGAGATGGGTACCGAAATAAGGACATATAGTAAGAAACGCCACTATGAAAAACTTCTTTTCATATCCTGTTTCAGGGATGGTATAGCTAGTTAAGAGTAACACCTCAGGCGGGGCCAGGGTTGCAAGATTAATAAAAGTCACACTTCGGGCATAGCCCGAGGTTCAGAATTTGCCGTGTTAAATGCTCTGAACCTTTGCGCAAAAAAACCTATGTTCTCCAACCCTTTGTGGTCTTGTCTCCTAAATTGGTAACAAAATTTTGCTGCAACATCTGAATTTTGATCATATGACCATAGGGAATATGTTGTAATCATAAGTGCAAGGATTGGTTGTAAGTCACTTTTTCAATATTTTAATTTTGAATGGTAGCTAAATAATTGGTATAAGTCAAGGGGTATCCGTATTTTCAAATCTCTATAAAGAGTTGTCAAAGAATATCCGGACCTTTTTTTCTATGGTATTGTCCCAGAATGTAAGATATGAAGTGATGATTTTAAGCTACAGGAAGTAGATTTTGATTCAATATTAGGAAAAACATTCTTAACAGCAAGAGCAGTTTAACAGTTGAACCATTTATCACAAATGCTTGAGTTTCAGACTGAGCAGAGTAGACCAGTATTCTGAAAGTCCTTGAATACACTTAAAAGAATAACAGAGTTGGAAAGGACCTTGGCGTTCCAACTCCCTGCTCAGGGAGAAAACCCTATGCCATTTCAGAGAAATGGTTATCCACTCTCTTCTTAAAAACCTCCAGTGTTGGAGCGCCCACAACTTCCAGAGACAAGTCGTTACGTTGATTAATTGTTCTAACAGTCAGGAAATTTCTCCTTATCTCTAGGTTGCTTCTCTCCTTGATTAGTTTCCATCCATTGCTTCTTGTCCTGCCTTCAGGTACATTGGAGAATAGTTTGATCCCCTCTTCTTTGTGGCCGGTCTTTGCAAGTTTTAAGAATGATACAAACCCAGATGGGAAAGAATGTAACCCATAAATGTGCCACTTGTGGAACACTATCTAGAATCAGTCTTTCTATTGTTTAAGTCTTTTAGTAAGATAATTAAAGGCGTGGAGACTAAAATATATGAAGAATGGTTGCAGGATTTGAGTTGTGGCTAGTCTAGAGCAGGGGTCGGCAACCCGCAGCTCCAGAGCCGCATGCAGCTCTTTGGGCCCTCTGCTGCAGCTCCCTGTCCCATCATGGCCTGGTGTCGCCCTTCGCCCTCCCCTCTCTGGCCTGAGAAGGGTGATGGCAGGAGATGGAGAAGCTTCTTCCGGCCTTGTTGATGCTGGGTGTGGCTCGGTCGCTTGGGGAGACATGCACCCTGCTCTCCGCCCCAAGATACTGGCCTGGCCCGGCTGCGACTGAGGCCAGCCTCGCTAACATGAGGGCTGGCAGATTGGGAATGGGATCTGCGAGGACAGAACATCAGAAAGGGGGATGGGCCAGCAGCGACCAGACACGGCTTTAAGAGGTTCTGGGCAGCGGGAAAAGGGAGCTGGCCCCACAGAACCTTGCCCAGGGGTCAGGCTCAGAGAAACCCCTCTCCAAAGACGCTCGCCCATCAGCCAATCTCCCCCCCTCCCGCTCTATGTTGCACGGTGTGTGTGTGTGTGTGTGTGTGTGTGTGTGTGTGTCTCACGCTCGCTCTATCTCTGCATCTCTTCTCTCTCTCTCTCTGGCCAAGCCAGCAAGCTCTCCTTCGGGCGCTTCGCTACTTTCATTTCTTCTTTTTGGAAATCCAGGCTGGGGAACAATCGCCAGACGCAGTGAAGGCTT
>JANHFK010005058.1:115916-127776 GCA_036250565.1 Sibynophis collaris | reverse complement strand
TTTGTATAAATATACAAAAGTATGAAGGCTATTGCTTAGCACATTGTAAGCCGCCCTGAGTCTTCGGAGAAGGGCGGGATATAAATCAAATAAATAAATAAATAAATAAATAAAAATACTGGGAGCCAAACAGCTAACTCAGCTAGGAGAAGAAATAACTCTTAAGTAAATCTGATCTTAACAAATGTTCTTTTGAATAATTTTTGTTAAAGAACCTTTACAAGACAATTAGATACTTCTGAGAGTCAAAATCTATATCCAAGCCAAAACATTATTTTATTGATAGTTTGTTACTTATTCTACATAAACATAAACTACACCATTAATTGAACCTCTGATTTTCCTAATATTCCTCTAAGTCAGGCTACTATTCCAAATCAGAGAAAAGTGGTAGCATGATCTAATAACCTAGGATCTAATATGACTTCGTACTGGTACATATTTCCTATTGCATCTTGAGAAATATATTACCGGTTCCCAAAAACCCAATGTGGAGCATGATGCAAAATAGTTCCTCTAATAGTATTTGCAAAATAGCTTAACTAGCCAGTCACACCCTCTGGATATGATTGCATGCATCTGTCACACTTCTCATTTCCAGGAGCAGAAATAAAAATATTCAAATATAGATTTATCCATGGTCAAGAATTGAGGTCAATTTAAGTTTTTATTCTTCAAATTTAAAAAAATTACCATCATATCCAGTTTCTAACTTACATTCTATAATTCCTCAAAGTCTAAAAAAAATTCTTTCAGAGGATTCTCTCAGGAAATTAGAAGTGGCTTCAGAAAACGTACAGCAAGCTACTATTGTAATTACTTTCTGTAAAGATGTATAAATGAAAATCACCTGTTTAATTCTTCTCCCTAAATTGTTGCTTCATTTGGGTTACACTGCTGTATTGCCAACGTTTTCTGATAGTGTATTATACACAGCTTTCAGCTTCTTCTAGTTTTAGAATTATTTGCAGTTGTTGAAGTTTCTCCACAGGGATAAAGGAACTTTACTGTATGCTCTGTGTCAGGGGTGTCAAACTGGTAGCCCGCAGGTCTTATGTGTCATACATAGGCGACACCTACCCCAGATCCACGAAGGAAAAAACCATCATGAAACGTCACGTCACGACAACGTGACGCTGCAAGTTTGACATCTGTGCCCTATGTGATCATATACTGATGAAGTTCAAGTGGGGAATTTGGTATATGTATATTTGTTATATGTATTCATAATTGCTTGCAATCCTAGGTAGGGAGATGCAGTGAAGTTTTTTTTTCTCCTTTATCTTTCTTTTTCAAAGCTTTTCTCTGATAAATATTTTAAATAAAATGATCGTCTCTGTGTATGTGCCTGTATGCATTTAAAAGCATGATAAATCATCTTGACATTGGTATATAAAAATATTGGGTTCATTCTTCTCCACTTGGGACAAACTGTGACCGTGATAAAAGAATATCAGAATAACGAAGTTAGAAGGTACCTTGAAGGTCTTCTAATCCAACCCCTTACTTCAGCAGGATATCCTATACCATTCAGACAAATGGTTGTCAATCTCTTATTAAAAACCTCTACTGATAGAGCACCCACAATTTCTGAAGACAAGCATTCGTTCCACTAATTGTTTTCATTCTCAAGAAATTTCTCCTTAATTCTAGGTTGGATCTCTCCTTAATAAGTTTCCATCCATTATTTCCTGTCCTGCCTTCAGGTGCTTTACAGCAGAGGTTTCCAACCTTGGCAACTTTGTCTTGTGGATTTCAACTCCCAGAGATTCCCACAAACCTTAAAGTTGCCAAGGATAGAGACCCCTGCTTTAGAGAATAGGTTGATCCCCTTTTTTTGTGACATCTTTGTGATCATTTGGGACACCTGAATATTACAGGTGGTTTAATTTTTCAAAAGACTTATCTCCAAACACTGCTACTAGAAAGGGCATAAATGTCCTTGAAGGACAATGGAAAGATCAGTTACCAAGACAATGGTCGCAGAAGCATCACTTAAATATATTCCAAAAACTAACTTGAGAAAATGTGTCAGACAGGCCCTTCTTTAATTTTCACAAAGAGAAAGTGAGGAAGGGGGAAAGATTACTATCTTCAATATTCTGCAACAATAACAATTTCAACAAAAATCATTTTAGACTTATATAACATTAATTTGTTAGTCTGATCTTCTCTTTAGGGCTGACTACAGATCTTACTTTGCTTCATGCCTTAGCCAAATTTTATGAAGTAATTGGCCCTTCTTTTATGATCTTACTTAGGCATGTTAGCTCCTTTGATAAAACAGATATGCAGAGTACCAGGGACAGAATACACTAGTTCAGCAAATATAATGCTTCAAAAAACTCCTATTCATTGCAAGTTTTATCTAAAAGAAAGAGGTTTTTAAAGTTTAAAAACTGTATTTGATACTCAGAAATCAGAAGGCATGCTTATCACAGTGCATATATTACCATTATTCAGAATTCTAGAAATATTGGCTTTCTAGCTATAAATATTGCACTAATTCATAGTGCTTGAATGCTCGTGCTTGGCATTAAATGCCAGCAGAAGCATCTAAGCCTCAAAAACTCTTCAATGATATGGCACTCAAACCAGGATCTCTGGGTTGATGCACTGCCAATAAGAACGAATTGGAACCCATCATTTGTTCTTGGCTTTTGATTCCTGACTTCTTAAAAAGAGAAAAGCCAGGGAAGTAAGTTTACATATCATGATAAAGAAATTATGAAAGAAATTTTCAGGGGCTCATTTAACTCTTCCTACTGAGAAGCTCACCATTACATACTAATAGAGCAATACATGGAAGAGTCTATTTTCAAGTCTTCTAGAACAGAGGCCTCCAATGTTTTGGGCAGCAGGGATTGCTCCATGGGGAAAAAAAAATCCACGAACCAGAGGGGGGGACACATGCTTTTTGTGCGCTACCTAGATCACGCACATGTGCAGATTAAGCTTCGCTCACTGGTCCACAGACTGGGGATTGGGAACACGTTCTAGAAGGCATCTCACTAAATATACTGCATATAATATTCTGTAACAGAAATCTCATTCTGAATATTTCTTTCTTTTGTATAAATATCCCTTATTCCTACCTCTTCCTTTTATTGTCATCATCTACTGCTTCAATACTATGCATCAGTATGCATCACACTTTAGGTACCACTTTTTCCTTCACTCATCCATTTTGTTTCTTTCAATGTGTACAAATGTGTTTTGTTCTCTGTTTTTCCCAATCATATTTTCATTTTTATCTGAAACTTATCTCTTTATTCATTTGCCATTTTTATAGTATAATTATATACTTGTTCTAACCTACAGGACACTTGTAAAATACACAGGATATTTAATAAATAAATAAATAATTTTATTTTTATCCCGCCCTTCTCCCTGTTGGGACAAATGCTGAACATTTGAAAATACTTTTAAAATGTTTCAGCCTGTATATTTGAATAACCATATCAAGGAACAGAAATAAAAAATACTGCATTTTTCGGATTATAAGACGCACCGGAGTATAAGATGCACCTTAGTTTTTGTGGAAGAAAATAAGAAAAAACTTATTGAGGGGTGGATCACCCGGAATACCCTCAATCAGCTATTCCCAGAGGTGAATTTTAGCAACAGGTTCATTGATTGTGAGCTCTGTGCCTTGCTTTTTTTTCAGCCTCAGAGGCTTTTTTTCTGAAGCTTTCTTTCAGAGGCTTTTTTTCTGAAGCTCCTTGTAAAGGCCTTTTTCAACTTCTGAAATCTCCATTTGAGAGGCTAGGCGGGGCTAGATTTGGAGTATAAAACACACCCAGATTTTCACCCTCTTTTTTGGGGGAAATAGGTGCATCTTATACTCCAAAAAATATGGTAGTCCCTACCTGCCATCAAAAACAAATTCAACGAAGTCCCATAGTAATCTGTGGCATCTTCAGAAAAAAAAAGTACCAATGCTGGCTAAGACACAGATATCTGTCAAAGTTGTGAAAACTGCATCAGTCGCCTCTCAAAGTTTAAGCCAGTTCATAAGGGACAAAATGCAATCGAGAATATTTTTTGCCCTCCCTGTATTCCTACCTTCTTCTGTTTCTATTTAGTGCCATACAAATTACTGCAGCTTTTCTATATAGTAATTTTCACTTTACACCTTCCTCGATGTATGACCACCATTGAGCCCAAAATGTATGTTGCTAAGTGACTATTTTGTTAAATGAGTTTTGCCCCATTTTACAACTTTTCTTGTCACATTTGTTAAATGAATCTGGCTTCCTCACTGACTTTACTTGTCAGAAGGTTGCAAAAGGTGATCACATGAGCCTAGGACATTACAACTGTCATGAATGTGAGTCAGTTGCCAAGCATCCAGATTTTGATCACATGATTATGGTTAATGGTCATAAGTGTGAAAAATGCTCATGTCACTTTTTTCAGTGCCGCTGTAACTTTTGAACAGTCACTAAATGAACTATTGTATGTCAAGGACTACCTGTAGTTAAGATGAAATTCTCTATGAAAGCATTAAAGAACCTATTTTTCCCCCAAATTGCTTAGCAATTAAGTAGATGCCAAACATTTTAAATATGGAAAAAGATTCACTACTAAACACTGGACTGATTTAAAATGCCTATCCAATTGTTAGGTTTCTCAATCAATCCTTATTACAGAATATACAGGTATTTGTCTATATACAACAGTTTGTTTAGTGACCATTCAAAGTCACAACCACACTGAAAAAAGTGACTTAAGACCGAAAGTTGATGGAGGTAGCAGAGATGGCTAAATTGACTGCTTTGATTAAAGGAAAAAAACACAATTATTTTTGTTTCTACTTTGAAACCAATTCTGGACTTTTTGCTTGAGGTGCAAAAAAAGAAGAAACATTTCTGGTTTTGATTAAATAGGTTTGTTATTATAGAAATGTGCAATTTATATTACTTTGTAAAAGTAAAAAGTTGAGGTTTAATACTATTATCTTATTCTACTGCACCAAAGGGAGTCGAAAGTCAACAGCTTTTCTTTCTTTTTTCCCTCTGCCCTTCCCTTCTCCCTCCCTTACTTTCCCACTATTTTCCTTTGTATTTAGTATTATCAACTAGTAAAAAATTAACTTATGAGTGTTTTTCACACTTATGACCATTGCAGATCTCTGTGGTCACATGATCAAAATTTAGATACTTGGCAACCAGTTCGTATTTATAACGGTTGCAGTGTTTTGGGTTCATGTGATCTCCTTTTGCAACCTTCTAACAAGCAAAGTCAATGGGGAAGCCAGATTCACTTAACAACCTGGTTACTAACTTAACAGCTATAATGATTCTCTTAACTATGGCAAGAAAAGTCATTAAATGAGGCAAAACTCACTTAACAAATGTCTCTTAGCAAGATAAATTTGGGGCTCAACTGTGGTCATAAGTGGAGGACTACCTGTATATGAATATATAACAATATAAACCAGCTAAGAAATCACATTTTTCAAGCAATCTACCAACTCAACATGGAATCTCAATAAAAAATTATGAATATTCAACTATGGGACATAGTTGCAGATTTTAAAATAAAATCAAAATGGAAAATACAATCTCATTATTTTGATAACTATTTGATCAGTACGTAAAGAGCAGTACTAGTTCATTTTCCAACTTATCTGAAACTAGTTAATCTAGGGCAAGTCACATTATATATTACTAGTACACATTTTTTGAAACCTGTTTAAAATGAGATTTCCAGGTTTATTTTAAATTATTTAAAACGATTTTCTTAGCTTTCCTGACAAAGAGAACAGACCTTAATTTATGCTTCCAAAAATCTATCATATATAAGATTAATTAGGAGCCCAGCTTTTGCCAGACAATTTGGACATGTTGGCCAAATTTAGAAGCTAACTTTCTTTTGCATTCACAACGCTATTCTAGCCAAATAACCAATGTGCATACATTGGCAAGACAATATAGAAACGAAAATAGTTTAAACATACTAACATCCTAGTCTTGGGGCATCCAGTCAAGCTACGCAAAGAGGTGTTTTTGTCCCTTGCATACTCCCAAATGTGGAAGTAGGATCAGAAACTGGATCTGGAAAAAAGGGTAAACAGCATGTTAGTTAAATTCACAGATGGCACTACTTGGGTACGGCTACAAACATTAGCAAGAACAAAAATACAAATGGATTTTGGAAGACATGAAGGAAAATGCATATTTCACAAACATGACAATGATATGCATTCAGAGTTCAACAGACAGTGAAAATGCTCCCCAAAAATCGCAATACACAAAGAGCAGTGAGAGATAAGAAAACTTCAGGAGTAGTAATGTTTCATTTCTGAGCCACAATAAAATCATTCTTGCCTCACTACACTGAGTAAAATTAACTATGGACACTTTCTATAGAAACCTTCATTTTAATGGGAACAGTTCAACAATAAATACTTCCAAAATAAGATTGGAGGTTCACTTGACTTTCCAACAAAATCTAACTGAAAAATTATGAAAATTTGCCTGTTTTGGCAGAAAATACCCTCTGGTTATCTTGGTTTCAAACAAATAGTACAATGCAATTATATGGATTTGAATCAATGGCAGCGTTTTACATATTATTCTAGTTAACACATATAGTTCATCTCATCAGAAAAGACAAATACAGCACTATAGCATAGATGGCTTTTCTCTTCATATGATTTTCTGCACACTATTAAAAACAACCTGGGAAAATAATGTGCAACAGATAGCAAGCTTCAACAACTGTACTTGAAATGTAAATATTTCTTGATCAGCAGATCAATTACTTCTGAAAGACTTATTCTCTATCATTTTGTAAACACATTTTTATTCAGAATCTATTGAGAATTATTAGTTTGCAATTTTGTCTGGGATCTTTACAGCTTGCTTATGACCCTTTTCCCCTCACAAATAACCTTATATCATAGAATTCAGAAGGATTGAAATTCAAACCTTCAGCATTAAAATTTCTTATCTATGTTCGGGGCTTTTCTGGTTTAATTTAATGATATGTTAAGAATGTTATGATCAAATATATATATATACACGGACACACACACACATATTTCCTCAGAAAAAACTGGTAAAATCCATGTAAGGTAACAATATACTGCAAAGTAAAATTTTAGAATATAAATACTGAGATCTGACAACATATTGATTATATGCCATCAAGAAGGAATTGATTCATACTGACCACATAGATAGAAATGCTGAAACTACTTGATATAACATGGGCCAATTTCAAGGCTTAAAAGATATTGTATTGCATCTGACAGAATATTTGTTTAAACAAAGAAACATCTAACCATACAAAGGGGGAAAAAGAAAGGCAATATTGTCTATTTTTAGTAGAGGGATTTGTAAGACAGGATTTTCTTTCATTATCTATAGAAAATCCTGCATGACATTAAAATATTCAAGCAAGCTATTTATTCAGAACCATCTTTAATCTAAGGGTAACTTTATGAGATACTTTATTATGTTTAGCAGAATGTGTGCATGTCACTTATAAAAGGCACATTCATGTACACACTGTAGCTTTTCCCTTTGAAACACATGCCTGATGGAATCTAACCCTTTTTCCAATTACTATGTTTGCATCTGCTAAAGACAAAGACACTTTTAAATACATTGGTCACTTCACATTTGATGAAATGGCAATGTATTTTTACCCATGTTATTTCCTTAACTACAGTATATGTCCCTGAGTGCTTAAAACATAAAACTGCACATTTTATAAAATGTAAATTGCTTTAACATTATTCACTGCTTTACAAAACCATGAATATACTTGCAAGTTTGATGTTAAGAAATAAGGGAACTCTGCAAATAGGAGTTCATGAAAATAACCGTTACTGAAGATAACAATTATGTAAACATAATTGTTTTACATTTGAGAAAGAACAGGTTATCAGCAGTCACATATTTTACATACTGAGAACTTCTTGGTTAATAAATATACATCAACAGCAATACCACTTTCACTTTTTAGCTTCCTGTAAACTATTTCTTTATTATTATAAAATCTCAGAATATAGCTTTTTTAAAATTAAGTCATTTGCTTCTCAGTTATAAGACACTTTTAATGTTTCTAAAGTCCACAGTCAACTCTCTGGAATATCTCTCTTGAAGTCTTAGATTCACCATATAGTGTTTTTCTATAAATTATTCCCAGTGAAAGACTTCTTACACTTTTTTTTCTAAGACACGTCTCCCATTAGAACAGGCTACAATAGAATTTTAAAAATTACAAAGTAGATCAGCAAAACACAGTCTTTTATAATCAAATCTTTAATACAGTTCTACCACAAGGTTTATAAAATTGTTTACCAGACGTAAAGGAGGAAATGACTTTTATTCTTACATAGCTGAAACTATTCTGCAAAAATTAAAATTTTTCCTAATCTAATTATTTGCCTAAGAACTAATGTCTCACTTTTCATAAATAACCATGGAGATACAATAATTGCAATAAAATATTCTTTTGTCAAATACTTTTATCAATGTATACAATCTTGAGGGAGTCTAATGTAAACATAAATTTATGCTCAATTTCTGAGATTCTGCTGCACTGTTTCCTTTATTCAATTTTTATGACTTTCAGAGATTTGCTAGCTAAACAATGCACAACAAATTAATAACTTTGACATTTTTATGTACCTTCCTAGTTGTGTGTTCACCAACACAGTACTACCAGATGCCTGGCAAAGGAACATAGGGCGCTTAACATTAACCTCATTGTCACTCTTTTGCCAGAGGCCTTTCCTGAACTTCATCTGTCCTGTATAACTGAATACTTTTCTCTGAAGACAGGATTTGTTTCATCAGTATTCTTTTCCAAATCAGATAGTGTCAGCTCTTTCAACTTCTGCTACATTACCTATAAATATGATAAAATTATACTTATAAGCAAAAGTCTAAAATATTCAGTTACAAATTCAATTATGTTTCTGAGATTATAAATTTAATCTATATAACAAGATACATTATCACAATTATAGATTTTCATCTTGTGCTTTCAAAGACTGAAACTCAAATCTGGTAAGCTGCTATATGTACGTTAATAAAGTATACACAATATCAGGCATTTTTTCTTCACCTGACACAAAATGACTACATGCAAGAGATGAAAAAAAGCTCAAGATGAGCTCCAATATCTGCAAACAGGATAATCAGAAAAATTAAGTATTAAATGTACAAAATGGATATTTATTAAGGATTCAGAAAGAGATGGCTACTAAGCGCCAAATGACTGAATGAAAATATCCATTTAAAAATTTAGAAAATATTTCTAAATATAATCTTTACCCTAGAAAGTTATCTCAAATTCTAAAATTCTTCTGGTATATAGCTATTTATAAGTTACTATACTAACTATAATGGGATTTTTTCCCATGGAAAAAGTTATGAAAGTTCATGAAAAAGTTTATGTAAATTTATTCCCTGCATTCCAATGTATATAAATGGCATATTTTATCTGAAACTAAATAATTATTTTCTCATTTGCTACAATATCCATGCCAACATATTAAAATTAAGGGAAAAAATCTGAAAGTTATTCCATTGCAATAGTTCTTATTTTACCTGATCAGGTGAAGTCAGTTAGTATGCAACATGCAAATCAAAAACAATAACATACAATCTTATTGGTACCAATCATATTCTTTTTATTATATTATAAAAGATAGATTTTGATAACTTGTTTTTATTTGCAAATCCTCATTTCTATTTGTAGTCCTGACATACAGGCAAATATTAAGGAAATCATAATATTTCTAAACAGCAAATAGCTTTTACTCCATATGTATCTTGATACAAGTAGAATAACTCATTTCTAAGCAAGTAATATCATATTTAAGAGCTATTTCTTTATCCCAAATCAAATTATATATTTCAGAATGCTTAAGAACACAAGATTCATCATCTTATTTTAATGATTTTATATCACTTCAATTTAAACATGCAATCTTCCTTCTATTTCCCCTACTTATTACCTTAAAAAGGCTAGATTACCTGCCTTGTACAATATGTAAACAAATTGTGTGGAACCTAGCCTCTGAAGTAACAAGATTTATTTTTCAGTTCTGCTACCTAAGATCAACTATGCAAACAGAACAGATAGCATTGTATACTATCAGGCTTTCCTTTCTCATAAATGAAATTGAAATTATATACACAATTTTTTCACTTCTATGAAATAAGAATCAGAAAACACCTTAATATATTCTAGCAATTTTATGAGAGCTGGTACATGAAGTAAACATCACCTCATAAAATGGATCAATGTGAAGTTCAAACTATTAGGTACAATACTATCAAGATAAAATATCACTAACATAATTATACTTTGGACTGTCTAAAATGTTTTTGTACTTTACCTCCAAAAATAATCTGGATGACTAGGTGATTAACCTTCACAGTTTAGTCATTTCCTTCATATCTTTTGTTTACACAAGAGGGGGAAAGTACACCCAAATGGAAACTGGGGCTGCAAAGAAGGCAAGAGGAAAAGGAGTGAAGCATTTAGCATAGATAATATTTCCCCCCCAGAGTACATTAGGTTGCTAAAATAAAAAATAATCTCCAAGTCAAGTTCAGTTTCTGGAGACTTCATGGATACCATCCATGTAATTTTCGTGGCAGCAGTATGGAGCTGCCAATGCCTTCTGGGACAGTGTTTTGATTTCCAAGTCTAGCCTACAGTCTGGAAATCCCTGGTGGTCAGCTTCTGAGCCTAAATAAGGTCAGCTAGATGTTACCATCTGCTCAGAAATTGACTGGTAAAATTACCCAAACTGCTTTATAGCTGTCCTTTCTTTGAGCCTACAACTAACTTTAATAGTTCTATTTGAATAAGAGACCATTATCAATACATCCAGAAAATCAACTTAAGCCCCAAGCCCTCTAAAACTGAAAGTACAATTCAACACAAGAAACCTTTCAACTATTTGCCCTACAAATGTGCTGGATTACAAAACAAGGGCAATGCAGGCTGAAGATAAGATCTACATTCAGTACATCTGGAGAACATCACAATGAGGAATACTAAAGAATTTTGAAAATAGATGAAATGAGAGAATATATGAGTGTTAAATCAAGTGATATAGATAGCAGCAAAATGATTAATCTCCTAGTAAGATCCTAGTAATCAGAGACTAATCTGTATAAACTCTATGCACACGAGTCTCCTTAAAAGAAATGTGCTAAATACATTACATTCTTCAGGGGTTTTTTAAAAGCAGCACTAAAACATATACATAAAATATTTTTACATTTAAAAAAAAAACTTTAAATTACTTTTATGACATAACCTTACTCAGATATGCTTACAGCTGACAATATATTCTTATAAACCATGGTCTATTTCTGGTACAATTAACCAAAATAGTTTACTGAGCAATATACTAGTGGAACAAAAAGCAATCCATGTTTTGAATTCAAATAATCAATATTTTGTAAAAAAAAAAAAAAGTAAGTACATGGTTACGAATAAAGAAGCATATCACAACTGAATCATAATAAAGATCATGATTATTAAACTGAACTATGCTTGTGCTAAAATTTGGGGGTTCCAAAGTAAAACAACAGTAAATATTTTTATGATCACAGTAAACATATCCCAGCATGTTTCCTTTGCTATTTAAGAAACAAGGTCTTAGTTTCTACTACTCCTGCACATTAAACAATATACTGGTATGCTTGAATTCGAAGATACACTTAATTGGCAATAATGTCTCTAAAACAGTGAGTGTACTTCCAATAAGCATGCAAAAGATTACATTGTAAACTTAGAATTCAGAAGTTAAGAACTGAGATAATAACAGTACTGTATGGTCTTAACCTGACGACAAACACATTACTCTTTAAGAAAATCA
>JANHFK010005058.1:95549-105988 GCA_036250565.1 Sibynophis collaris | reverse complement strand
CTCTGAAGGTATCCAATTGGGATCATGTGGCCACAGGATGCTGCAACCAATTGTAAATGTGAACCAGTTGCCAAGCACGGAAATTGCAATCGCATGACTGTGGGGGTGGTAGAATGGTTGTAATTGTGAGGACAGGTTGTAAATAACTTTTTCCAGCCATCCTAACTTTGAACCATTGTTAAACAGTTAAATTGAGGACTACCTGTAAAATTAATTAATGTTGCAGTTCAGAAGTATGTGGAACAATGTTTTACTGGATAGAATTTACTTTATGTGTCAGAATTAAGCGAAATTAGCAAACTTTTATTTCTTATGGCATAGTTTCATTGGAACTTTCAGCCAGCAAAACCAAATGAGGTTTCAGACAGCACAGTCAATCAGGTTAAGATGCTCAGAATAAGGTCTCAGTGGCATCAATAATTCCTTGTTTTTGCAAATCACTAGGAAAACCGGAATATGCAATTATTTTTTGCATAAAATGGGAATAACGTTGAATTTTCACATCTTTATACACATCTTTAACCATAACCTTTTAGTAGAATTTGTTAATCAAGGTAAAAGGAGAATTTTAATTGTTTGCTATAGAGCAGGAGTGTCAAACTCAATTTAATTGAGGGCTGCATCAGGATTGTTTTTGACCTTGGGGGGCCGGGTGGGCATGGCCAGCTTGATGTCACTCATATCGGGGGCGCCTGTGGGGGCCTGAGTGGTCTGCCAGAGAAAACAGAATGGCTCTCCCGAGCTCAATTTTCACTGGCAGAGGCACTGCAGTCAGTACTTTGCTGTTTCCAGGACGGCCCAGTTCTAAGCACCCCGCGGGCCGGATCTGGTCTGTGGGCCTTAAATTTGATACCACTGCTATAGAGATTCATGACAGATGAAAGACAGAATAAACTGAAAGGTAAGAATAAGCAGAGATTCATAATAAGAGAACAAAGCAGATAAGCTATCCAGGAAACACAAAACGTTCTCTGCAATGTTTTATTCCCATGTAAAGCCTACGATCCTTTAAATAATGAAGACAGCTTGTAATTGATCCATTGTTGCCCGCCATCTCCCCATCCCACCTCCCGAGTATTGGCCATTGGCACCATTGGCTGCTGTCTTTTTTGGGAGTGGGTGTTTTGGATGTTCTTATAAACTGAGAAACAATTATTAAAATTAACCTTTGTAGTGATAGAGTGAGAAACAGCCATAGATTTGTTAAGTCTATAATTGGAATTTTATTGTCTGCATAGCAATTAAGTGGACTAGAAATTGTCAATATATTTCCATTCCTATCCCACTTGTTAAACAAAGGTCTTTCCCTTAAATAGCTGTTAGGAAAAACCCAGAATAAAATTTTTTATGTTTTATATTTCATTACAAAATCATGCTGGACATGGAGCTGGGCCAGAAGGGGGCTGTTTGCCCCTGCAACCAATCTGAGGTAAGGCTGGTGTAGACAGATGCCTACTGGGCAACTGAGCCCAGGAGAACTAGCGCTACCTCCGCAGACTTCGCTGAGCCTGCTTTAATAAGGTGTCAAAGTCAAGAGAATCATATTTATTCTTCAGATGGGCAGGTTGAAAGTCATCTTGGCTGGAATCTGAAACCACAAGAACAATAATCAGAATTAACAACCAGATACGCACATTAGAAATGTTAGTTCCTTGCTCCACACAGACTTTAGTTCATAATGATTGGGTTTGCACATCATGTTAAGTCATTTTGTGGTCTGGTTTTTATTTAATGAGCTACATGAAGCCATAAAAAGTATTAGTTGTAATTCATGATTTATGGGTCAAAGCAATGTGACTTACCACAATATCTAAACCAGTGCACAGATAGGCCTTACAAGACAAAATACAATGCAAATCAAACAATACTTAGCCTATAGCTCCAACACTTAAGGCCAACTTTTCTAAGTTTTCAATTAGGTGTACTTTCCTGGTGTATTTCAGATTTTTGTTCCAATCTTCTACACAAAAATGTATCATTTGGATACCCAACATTTCAATTCATCAGTCTCCACCACGGACTCACCTAAGTCAGCATAGCTTCTTTTACAGAACTGTCGACGTCCTCCAAAGCCCAGATCAAAGGGCTGTTCATCAGGACGAAGCAGTGCATGTCCACCTTCTATAGCAGCAAAGGCATCTTCAGCATATCGATAAGTCACAAAGCCAAAGTTATCCCTATCAAGCAGGACAGTTATGTATTAAAAGACTCAGCAGTCATGATATACATAATACAGGATAAACAGGAAAGAAAAGAGAATAATTGCTGCTTTTTCTGAATACCCCATTCCATTCTCTCACTTTTTCCATTAGCTCAATATTACCCAGTAGGTTGACACTTGCCCAACAGAAAGTCCGAGTTATCCCTTACCCATGCTCCCGGAAGTGCAGTGTGCAGTCTTCAATGTCCCCAAAAACAGAGAAACGATGTCGTAACTCTGATCGTGTCATCCTGTTGTGGATCTTACCAATGAAGACAACACGGCGTTCCTCCTATGCACACAATTCAGGGTCAGTATTCAGTCACAGCTCTATTATTTGGACACTTTTCTCATGCCAGCCAATTCAACCCACTTTCTTAGTAAATCATGACCTGAACTAAGCCTTTTAGGGTGTGGATCACAATGGAACAGCGGTTATGATTGAATCTGAATTATTAAAAGTGAATTGTAGTTGGATACTACTATTGGATTTAGCAAGCAATATGGATTCTTCTCAATACATGTCTAATATATAGAAACGTTTCTGTAAAGCTTTCTATCCTGCAATTCTTTTCTATGGGAGAAAATTCTACATACAACACTTTTTTTTAAAAAAGTAACTTGAATAAAGCAGCCCTACATGGAGGTTGTATTCTTCCCACAATATTATTGTACAATACATATACTCACAATTGCACGTTCTTTATATTTGTTTTTCTGCCTTTGGTAACGTTCATAGGAACTGCTGGAATTGTAGCTTAAAAAAAAAACAAGAGCACCAGAAATACAAAATTACAGTTTTATTCAGTGTTCATTAATAATCCTTCCGATCCTATGGAAAAATAAAATGGTGGTAAACAGAAAAGAATATCTTGATTCTTTGCTTAGGAAATGCAACCAAAGTAGAGTATCTCCATTTGGTCTTTGAACACAAATAAGACAAACATAGGTCCCTGGTAACTTGTAAGAGTCTGAGCAATGATTCTTAGTATCTAGATGAAAAAATTGATACTACACGAATTGCTCATAGAGAAAAGAAATCACAGATTTTCCTATTACATATATTTGAGGTTAAACATAGTATTCTGGGTTCTTTGAGGGAAAAAAAACCCAATTTAATATGAAAAAAGTACTTATGGGAAGAAATATCATTGCAAAAAAGCTCAGTGTTTAAAAACAATTTATTACTTTGCATTAGATATAATCTTTATATAATATTCATGGGGTTATATTTTGCCAAATATTTCAAGCAGAAGTGAGAAATATATGTTTCTAGACATTGCTGGACTACAAGCATTAATTAGCATGACAAATGCTAACAAATGCTAAGAATTGCAGTTCAACATCATATGAAAAGCCAAATTTCCTCCAGGCATACTTTGAAACCTTATAAACCAATGGAGGAAAATACCCTCAAACAGTCCCAAAAGAGAAGAAAATCTAAATTGCGTGTAACGTGACCTGATTTTTTAGACAATACTTCAGCTTGTAATTATAATGTCTTGTCGATTCCAGACCAATCTGTTTGACTCACTGTATATCATCTCATCCCCAAATAATAATTTGGGTTTGGATTTGGAAGTAAAGAGCTATAAAATAACAAGGATGTTCCAAAAACAGAAACTTTGCTAAGACATTTTAATGCCTCAAAAAACTAGGAATCAAGGAGAGAAAGAACAATGCTCACCTTTTCCTGCAACTATTCCTTCTGTGCGGAGAAGGGGACCTGGAAGATGATCTTGATCTGTAAGAGGAATTGGAGGGAGAGTGGGACCTGCCCCTTGAATGGCTCCATTTAGCGGAAGAAGAGCTGGAATTCCGGGAGCGACATCTAAGAGAAGAAGGAAAATTCTCAGGGATGATTCAACATCCTGGCCAGCACTTCTTTACTCTCCTACCATCGTGCAGGAGATATAGAAGCATAGCCAGTCGAACTACTGAAAAATAGCTTTTATCCATGGGCCGTCATCTAGACTTCTGAACGCAAAAAAATACCACAATTAGGTTTAATATGATAGACTTGCAGGGCTGGCGCAACGTGCAACATGTTCATACTGGTGTAATATAATATAATGTTATATACATATATGTGTATGTGAATGTGTGTTAGCTATTACTTATTTGGGTTTAGGGATTTCTTTTTCTTTTATTTATTGAGTTATTGAGATGTATTCTGTGTTTCAGGGGAGCTGCACCAAGGGAGGCTCATTCAACCTCATTGTACACATGTTGTGCATTGACAATAAAGGCTTGATTTGATTTGAGACCCGAACATGATCATGTATGAGATCAGTATCTAGTATCTAGCTACCATTGGTTTTTTTGGGTTGATTGTAACTTGTATGTTTATGTGAGCATTCAATCTTTTTCAAAAAGAACAAAAAAATATTATATTAGGAAGAACATTTGCTATAGGACAGATTAAGATGCATGCCAGCATTTGCTGAGAATGACTGTCTGCCCAAATATTTTCAAAAATATTTAAATCTTTAATCAAGTTCTAAAAAGTAATCATAGCTCAGGAGTTAGGCCTCTAGTTTGTACTTAGAAGATCCTGAGTTCCATTCTAGGAATCTCCAATTAAAAAGCAGGTCAGGGGTGTCAAACTCTTGTTGTCACGGCGGTGTCATGTGATGTATCCCCCCCCTCGCTTAACTGGGCATGAGGTGGCCTGCATGTGACATATCTGGCCAGTGGGCCATGAGTTTGATAGCCCTGTAGTAGATGATGCAAAAGACCTCAATCTCTAGTTAGTTTAAACACTACAGAGCTAAATGAACAAATAGTGTGACTCTGTACAAAAACAGATTATGTTGCAAGAAATAAACACATTGCTAATAGCACTTCAAACATATGTGCAGCAGCTTTAAGCTATTTTATTCTTAAAGTAGATGAAATACTGTTAAGTGCCGCATATGGTTAGGCACTATATTCGATTGCAAATTGGGAAATCAAGCTTTTTAAGTAGAAAGTAAAAATTTATTTACTTGATATATATTGGATAAGTCAAGACTTTTCCACTTATAGGAAAAAAGTGATAATTCAGAAGGATTAGCAAATCTGATAAAATTGATCTACAAGCTGCCAATATTGGAACAGTTTCACACTATTTTCTCATGCTATAACACATATTAACTCATCATAATATGATTATCTTAGTTTGTAACTTAATATATTGCAAATATATTAATGGTTGCAAATAACAGTATATGGTTCAGCATATTATTTCCTAAACTAAAGTAGAAAACCCTTCAAACAAACAAACAAATAAAGCCAATGAAAGAGAATATCAAACCTAATTGTGGTTTTCAGGAAAAAAACAAAATTTAGACAATTAAAATAAGGACAAAAGAAAGCTAGAGACAAACTGGACAGTTTACACGTTATCTCCAGGAGGAATTAAGTTAAATTACTGAGAGAAAAATCAGCATGAGCATACTTTTTCAATATACGTACGTACAGTCGTTCCTAAAATATACATACTGTCATCCATTCCTGAAACATACAGCCATTCCTAAAACAGCAACCAGTTAACAAACGCTGTAAAGAATTTATGACATCCTTTAAATATCATAAGTGGAGTCTATCACAAATTCTCCCAAAGGTGCTTTTCAAAAGGCAGCTAGACTTTTGAAAAGCACTTTTGGGACAACTATGACCTGGATGATTGAGAATCTTCATAGACATCTGTCAGAGATCGTATTTGTGCCAACCATTCACAACCAACATTTTTTTATATTAATTTTGTTCAAATAAAATCCCTTCTTGAGCATGGCAACTTCATGATATAAAGCAATTATTTCGGCAAAAATTACACCTAATTCTTGAAATACTGAATCTATGTAAGGGGGAAGAGAAAGTATTAGTCACCTTCGCCAGTGTTTGGATGGTGGAGACCGAGAACGTGATTGTGATGAAGACGACGACGAAGACGACGAAGACGACGATGAAGTATCACTGTCACCGTCAGAGCTTGAACTGAAGGACCGGCTAGCATGGTTTCGTCGGCTTCTCCCCCTTTGGCTTTTCGGACTAACTGACCTCTGTCTGCTCCGGTAGCATCTCAAGGAGCGTTTCGAAGCAAGTGGTTTCTGCTGTATCTCCTGAAGTTGCTGTAATGTTGATTCTCCTGAATCTTGGCAAGGGGATGCAGCTGGTGACAGCAGTACAGAGCATGGATCATCATTGCTCCTAGTCGTGGACCTTGGAATAGTAGTCCGGTGGTCCAATGCCTCTTTGCATGGATGTATAAGACTGGTCTCCAACAATATTGAATTTAGGGTAGTAGGTTTCAAGTCAGCCGTAGCAGTCCTGGAATCTTTGGTTTGGCCCTTATTGGAATTAACATGGTTGGTAATTTCTCTAGGATTCTGGCAAGTAGGAACTACAGGCTTCAGTCTAACAGTAGCAGGGGGCCTCTTTATATCAGCAGAGGACTGACCTAGTACTTGTCTTGTTAAGGTCTTAACAGGTTTTATGGTGATATCCAAGTTCTGTTTGACATTCCATCTGGCACCTCCCTTTGGCTGTGCAACAGTTAGTTGACAGTAGTCGTGCTCACCAGATCCTACGTGGACAAATGTTACAGCTTTCCAGTGAGATTTGTTTAGGGATTTCAAAAGTTTGGTATCTTTTCGGGACCCATCCTGCCCCAGCAATGAGACAGGTACCAAAGGTTTCCACAGCTGATGGGGTGGAGTGGCTGGTGGAGTCAAACCTGCATAAAAATAGAAAGAAGGAAATCAAGCATCAATTAAAACAGAAAACCATGAACTGAGCAGATTAAGTGATTATTTCCACTAGAACTGCTTAGTAAAGACTCATGCCATCCCCAGCAAACCACCCTCCTCTACTAGGGAAAGCAGTATAAAATTATATAAACTACCGTATTTTTCGGATATAAGATGCACCAGAGTATAAGAAGCACATTAGTTTTGGAGGAGGAAAGCAAGAAAAAAAAATTCTGCCTCTGCTTACCACCATCCATCATTTTCATCTGGCTAGCGTCTTTGCAGCAAATAGCCTAGTCAACTTCAGCACCTTATCGCAGCCTGATTCAGCACAAGCAGTTGATTGGAGTTGGATTGGCCTCCCAGAATACCACCAATCAGCTGTTCCAGGCTGCAGGGATCACCACAGCCCATCGCCACCTCCGTGTGTCACATTTTTGGCCACTGCACGCCCCATTTTAGACCCGTTCCAGGCTTCCAGGATCACCACAGCACATTACCACCTCCCTGTGTCGCATTTTCAGCCTCCACACGCCCCATTTTTGGTCTCTATGTGTCACGTTTTTGGCTGGTTCTAGGAGGCAGGGATTGGTAGCAGGGAACCACCTAGAACCGGCCGAAAATGTGATGTGCTGAGACAAACGGGATGTGCGGAGGCCAAAAATGTGGTGTGCGGAGGCCAAAAATTCAAAGCGCAGAGGTGGCGATCGGCAGCAATGTGCTGTGACGATCCCCGCAGCCTGAAATAGTTCTAAAATGGGGCGTGCGGAGGCCGAAAACACTTCACGCAGAGGCCAAAAACGTGAAACGCAGAGGTGGCGATCAGTGGCAATGTGCTGTGAAGATCCCCCGGCCTGGAACGGGTCAAAAACAGGGCGTGTTGAGGCCGAAAACGGCCAAAGGGTGAGGGCTGGCAGGTGGGGCTTTGGCAACATACCTGTGTAGTATTCTCAAAACCCATATGAATACCCACATTTTGTATCTTCATCTTATCTCCCTCCAGTCACAACAGAACAGGCTTTCTTTGGATAAACACTTCAAAGTAAGTCCCACCGTGTACCTCAGCAACTACTCAGTGGGCTATCTTACAACTATATGCAGGTGCTTAAGGAAGTTTGTTATGCCAAAGAAAGTGTCAAACATCACAAATCCTTTGACATTCTCTTGCTGACAAAAAGACTAAATCCTGGAAAAGAGATTTTTTGGGGTTTTCCATTTCAGAAATATTCTGAATTCTACAAAGGAATTTTACCTGCAACATTAATGAGCTCTGGTGCATGAAGGCGGTCCACCATTTTCTTTTCCCACTGTATCTCAGACCTAAAAGAGAAAAAAAAGTTCCATTACAGACCTCTCAACAATATTCTCCTTAGTTCCCTACCTAGCATATAAAGCACCAAAACAAAGGGTGCTAGTGCTTCTTAATGATATAAGAGGACATTTAAATCAAGATGCTCTTGCTTTGACTAACCTGTTTTGTCTGTTTCATAACACAATATTATTACAGGTAGTCCATGAATTACAACCATTCATTTAGTGACTATTTGAAGTTACAAAAAGCTAAAAAATTGATTTACAACAGGTCCTTTCACTTACAACCACCATAGCATCCCCATAGTCACGTGATCAAAATTTTGGTGAGAAAGGCTGGAAAATAGCTGGCTCTTTTGAAAATCCAGCCGGTAACTGCTGCCGGGAGACCCTTCGGGGTCATAGACTCCTTGTAGAGGAGTTGAAGGAAAGAGAGGCGCTTCGCTGGCTACGAGGAACCCGCAAATTCCTCGTTAGGTCCAAAGCAAGCTCTCCTGAAAGGCAACAGGCACAACCGCTATTGCTGGCAGTCACGAAGCCGGGACAATCGGGACCCAAGATTGTGCAGGAGTGGTGTATGGACATAACATTGAAACTGGGTGAGCTAATTACCAACTTTTACTCTAATGACTTACAATAACAAAAAGAATACAAAAAGAAAACTCCTAAGATTAAAATAGTGGCAAATTAGTACACCGAGGGGAAAAAAGGCGGGGGGAAAAAGGTGGGAAAAGCCCTACACAAGTTATAAAATATAGAAAGCGTGGAAAAAAGCTCAAATAATTTGAAAGCGATTTTAGGGGGAAATTACTTGTTTATTTGAATGTTTAAATCTCCTGAATTAATTGGTATCAGCTGTTTTTGACAGATTGCTTAAGGTTAGATTTGGGAATAAGAGAGCCATCTACTGGAGAAAGAAGTATTGCAACACTATAACTGCAGTATATTCAACAAAACTAATCTAATACACACAAAGCCTAATACACAGAATAGAAGCAACATCTGGTGAATGGCCTGACTTTGACTTTGTTGTTAGAAGAAGACTGGAAAATCTGAGAACATTGGTAGGTGTTTTTTTTTCCATTTGAAGAGTCATAAAAGGAACTAATTTGCAAACAACTAAACTTTATTAAAATTGTCGATTGGATTTGGATTGGAAAGATTGGAGAAATTTAGTGGATCAATTTGGACTGATTTGGACTTGGACTATTAATGTTATTTAATATAATATTCTACGAGGCAAAAGAAGAAAAGAGTCAGAAGAAAAGAGAGAAGAAGGAAATAAGGCTGTAAAATTTGGACAATTGCGAGATATATATTTGGGGAACGATAAGGCTTTAAACTATATAAAAATTTAAACTTATAAAATAAAACATGGGGTTTTGGAGGTATAATTATGGGATTGATTTAATTTGATTAAACAGGAGTTTTTTAAATATTGAGATATTGGAATAATAGAAAGATACTTTATATAACTTGTATTAAATTACTATAAAATGGATTTGGAGATGTATGAAGAAATATTGTTTATGTTAAAAATATGTGTGAAGAGATGATAAAGAGACAAAGGGATTGGTTAAAGATATAGAAATGAATGTAGAAGCTACTCAACAACTGGGGGAAAAGAGGAATACAATACTCAAGAAATAGATGACAAATTAGAAGAAACGGGAAGGGGAAAATAAAAATGAGAAGCAAGAAGTGAAGAACAAAGAGGAGAAAAGACTAACAAGTAGAAGAAAATTATATAACCTCTCAATTTATAATGGTATAGAGAGAAAAGAGAAAAACCTCTTTAAAAAAAACAAAAGGAAATCTTGTGGATGGGTGTTCAAACAAAGCAACAGAAAGAGACAAAAGACACCCAAAAGGGAAAGATCAGTAGATACAAAAAAATCAAAAAGAGATACAAGATTCTGAGAGAGAGAGATAAAAGGCTGACCAAAAAAATCAATAAACGACGGAATTTTAGAAAGATCAAGAGATGATAGATAATGAGAAAATATATTAATAAAATGGGAAAATACCATTACCCCAAAAGTTTAAGTCAGTAGATGGTAAATTAAGAGTAGGCAATTTAATTATAGTATTAATATTAACAGTGTGTTAAAATATATTGTGAATTTAAAATATTAAGGATTAGAAATGGTGGGGATTTTGAGATATACTCCTGTGATGGATTGAATATTGTTAATAAT
>JANHFK010005058.1:54998-67527 GCA_036250565.1 Sibynophis collaris | reverse complement strand
GGACTACAAGAGCTTTCGTCTTTTAATGTAAAAAATGTCATATATTCCTGAGAATTAAGATAATCTTCCTCGTAAAGCTTTTCTTATATTTTCACATTCCTCTACACTTTTTACAAATTAGCATGGATTAATTAACATTCTCTATGAAGTGGGGTGGGTGGATTATAATACATTTGGAAATAAAGGTCTTTAAAGGATGGAATGGCAAAGAAATACCATATTACCTTATTTCATATCACACACAAAAAAACCTTTATGGTATTATGAAACCATTCCTTATGCTTGCATTTCTTTATTGACAGAGTATGTAATGCTGTTTACCTGTGCTATTCTACATTACTATTAACTTTGTTGTTGTTTACTTGAGATATTTTTATTTCTCTTCATGCATTTACTCAAATTTGCTGTTAATAATACATTTAAAATATATTTAAAAATTCACATTTGCCTGGCTTTGTTAAAATTGATGAGTATAAATAACTGAAGCTGCTTACCAGTCATGTACCTCTCATTTCCACTATTCACCTGATACAGATTGCAAGAATGCAGGATTAGTAACTCAATGTTAAATTCAGTGTGAAATCACAATGATAAACACATTTTCAAATTACAAAGGAAGAGTAGTGCCTGCATTGCAGTATTATGTCCCAATGTGGAGGCATTCTAGATTATTTTAGTCCTTTATCCTGACTTTATAATCTCAGACAGAAAATATGACTTGGAGGCATTACATTTAAAAACTGAATTGCCAGCAGTTATACTGGAAATTATGGCTGAAATCCTTCCCTTTTAAGTCCCACCACCACTTTCATAAACCAGGGTTACTGCTGCCTGAATAGAATAACTATCATTCATCTTTAGATGACACATCACAGCAGAAAATAAGGACCAAGGATCTGACCCAGTAGTTGTACTGTGTTCTGTGAAGGAAATACCAATTCTAAATTATTGTAAATATTATCTCTGAATTGCTTTTTGTTCTGAGTTGTCAAGATGGGTTAGGAAAGAGATCAAGGAAATAAAAGTGATCCATCCTTTGTTCTTTTTCTCATAGTATTTTTAAAATATATTTGAACAAGTGAGAGAGAAATTGTCCATAGAAATATTTGCTTCAGCACAATAGGAGCTTGAGTAAATTTCTGTGTAAGAGCTTAGAAATTCTACTATTACTTCTAGAGCAGTGATAGGCAAATAGGAGCTCTCCAGCTTTGGGGGACTACAACTGAATGCTTACAGTTGTTTACCATCATTCATGCTAACTAGAGAAGCTGTAGCTTAAGTCCAGAATTCTTGAAGGCCCATCATATTGCTCATTCCCCTCCAGAAACGTATTTAAGATATTCTTTGGTTTCCAAATTTTCAACAAATTCCCACCCACCCCTTGTTTTAAGGACCAGAAGCTAAAGTTTGTTTTAAAAGAAAATGAGATTCCCAACCTGAATATAATGCACGATGAATGTTCTCCTCCAGTAAGGAACAGACTGAAATATAATTTTATTTCCTTTTGAATCAGAAACCAGTCTTAAAAAAAAATACTAGCTTTGTTTATTTAAGCTCTTTAAAGGTTGAAATAGCAGAGTGAACTACATAGGTCTATATCCCAATGTTTTGAGTGTTACTTCTTGAAACTAATATAAACTGCATAATAGTGTCTGCTGATACCTCTAGGCATGTTCAAAAGAAGAACCAGGCAGTTGTTAACCTGCTTTTGACTTTGACACATTGTAGCAAATAAATGATACTATGCAGTTTAACATAGACTCCATAATTGCAATAAATGGATTAGGAAACCACTTTTCCATTTGGAGCTACTAACCACAGTTACAGGAATGCCAAATAGAAATGAGGGAAGCGCACAGACAGGTCCTTGATGGTGACTTGTAAATGACAAAAATAAAATTTAAAATAGAAAGTATGAGGAGAGTACAGTAACTAGATTAAAGTTGTTTAGCGGATAGCTGTACAAACACAAACTTGATTTAGGTTGTTTGACAAGAAAAGATGAGACAATATATATTTCCCAATGAAGTAAGCTATGTCCTGGCTAACTTTTCATGTTGCATGGCTAAAATTGTCCACTAATTCTAATAAATTCCTGAAATTGCATAGTTTGTACATTGAATAATAAACTAATTGCATTGGTTTAATTTACACAGCATTCTGAAGCACAACTAGCCAATCATGTTTTAGCTTACTATGTTGCATAAACCTCATCAACATCAGTCTGTTTATATGATTTGTAAGAGAAGCACATGAATTAAATTTGGACTTTGTGAAAAACGCAGATAGAAACCGGGGAAATGTGCACTGCTTATGGATTTGAAGGAATCCAGAGTATGTGGGAAAGAGGTACATGAAAAAACTGTGTAAATGAAATATTGACTGAGCAGTGTTGGGCTTTAGGGTTTAAATACTGCTTGTAATTTCATGAAGAGAGACGAATAATACTGAGTCAAATTTAAGCAAATGCTGATTTTGTCCAATTTCTCCTAGCAGTGGACATTTGAAAGAGTGCTTGGCAAACCAAAAGGAAGGAGTTTTCTTATTATCCAAGCCACAGGATGGCAGTAGTTGCTGACAGGATTTTTTTTTTCCTTCTAGTGTCTGCCTCCCCCCTCTGCAAGTGCAGGGTCTGTCAACTGAATGTTGATCCCCTGGTTGCAACTGGAATTGACTGATCAGCTTCTTGCCTGAGCCTGATATCCGGGCTGAGAGAATAACTAGCCCAAAGTCACCCAGCCAACAACTTGCATGCCTAAGGCAATACTAGAATTCAGTTTCCTGGTTTCTAGCCTGGTGCCTTAACCACTAGACCAAACTAGTACTCAGATGCTGATAGGAATTGTTTCCCAGGAAAAGAGAACTGGAGATAGGACTTTGCTGTCTGCAATGGCCAGATTAGAAAAGCAGTAGAATGAGGATGGAGACAGTAGGGGGTAAATGGAGGCAGGAGCAGTAAATATCCATCGGTGACGGTTGGTGGGAGATGAGAGAGCTATATTGTCCATGTGTGTGGCTTTTCCTGCATATGTTCAGAACTGGAGCAGGAGTTAATTGGGAACTGTCACATGCTGGGTGCATGTGAGACCCTGCCAGCCAGACTGCAGCAACTCGCTGTACTCTGCCGCTTGGCTGCCTAGGGGATTCACCAGCCAATCACCTCCAAGAGAAATACAAAAGAGCCTCCTTGCTGCCAGCCTGGGGCTCACTCAGCACCGCTGGGCATGCACTAGTCTTGGGAATAGAGAGGGGATGGGAAAGGCTAGGGGAGGGGGGACTGCAGGAGGCAGGAAGTGCTTCCTACTGGGACAGGCTAAAGCTGCAGCAAACTGGAATTCCCCTTTACCATCCGGCTAGTTCTCTTGCAATTACTCAGATTGTTTTCTGTTGAAAGAAGCTGATTGTAAACAAACTCTCAGGTCCCTTCCCGACCTAACCATCTGTGTTTCATATTTGAGAAGAACTTTCCTAAGCTGGCCTCCCCTCTCAAGAGTCATATCTGCAAAGATAAACTGACCTCTGAAAACCTATGCTAGAGCAGCTGGAAGAGGCAATTGTGGTAGAAAAAATGACGAGATGAAAGAGACTAAAAACCTCTCCTTTCTCGCTACTCTCAATTTCTTACCCTCCAAAGGAGCTTTGTTAGCTCAGGATTTAAGTTTATTTCTTGGTGGAGGTTGGAGGGCTAAGGAAGACATGCAAGCAATAATGGGAAGCTAAATCAGTTTTGGGTTTAAAAATCTTACACTAGATACAATAAGAAGACCTTAGAATTTTATGAGAACAAAACGTTGTTCATATTGCACTACACTACAAGCTACTTTTTATTATTATTTTATTTGTGATACAACAGTTGGTTCACATATGGCATAAACCCTTACAATTAAGCTGAGTGGGCAGCTTTCCCAGGATTGGAGGCTGCAATTTGCGTCTCCAATCAACATGAAGGTCAAAGTTGATGTCACTGGTAAGGAAGGTGCCCCATTTTTAGCCTTGGGGGAATTAAAAGTAGGAATAGAGACAGGAATCACTGGGAGACAAATTGTTCCCACTCCTACATTAAAAAAACTTTCTTAGATGTTAGGGTATGGTCCAAATCACTGCTAGATGGACTCGTTGGGGGGATATATGAGTGGAAATTGAAACAGTTTGCCTCCTAGTGGCTTTTTGTTCCCAACATCTTTTTAAGAAATAAAAAATGTGCTGCTGAAATCGGCCATTTTGCTACCTCTATTCTGACCCCTTTCTAAGCTTGTCAACCTCTCTTGAATGAACCTCTCTCTTTAGATTCCTTAATCTAAATTCTTTTCCCTCCAGCATCCATTCTTTTCTTGTGTTTTTTAGACTTCCTGACCAGGAATTTTTAATTTCCACTAACTGCCAATCTACAACAATGAAACACATTTTTTAATTTTATTTTCATGTATCCTGCACTTTTCTCTATATATTGTGTTCTTTGTCACCTAATCCTTTCTGATTGTACGGTGTTTACCTACTTTCTAAAACTGCCACACATTCTCCCTGTGCAATTATATTTTAGGGAAGCATATGAAATACCGTAATACAAGGTAAATCAGGTTTCCACTGCAATACCACCAAGCAATACAAGGTCTTGATTAAGATGTGCTAGATATTTAGCTGATTATAACAAGGCAGTTATAGGGTTGAAAGCAGAATAAATTTAAGAGGTTTGACCCTTTTTGATCTAGGACCCTCATAGTGAACTTTAACATAGAGGTGAGAGGAAATCTCAACTTGCAGAATTGATTACAATAATATTCTATATGTTGCTCTTTCACCTACTATAATATTTTCAAATAGTTACTTGAATCCCAGATACATATTGCAGAACTTTGCTCACTACTGTATACAACTTTTTCATTGACTGAAATTTTTCATTGTGCATGGTTAAAGAGAATGTTATTCTAATATTATCAGTTTACGAAGAAGTTTCTAACAGCTTTTTAAAACATTCTCTTAGCTGTGCCATTTTTCCATGAATGGATCTCAAATAGTGAAAGTTACGTTTCAATGATGTTGGTGTCTCATGAAAGTATTTCTATGGACCTTTTCCATTTTGTTAGAATCACATACACATATAAGGTACACAACAGTCACACATTCACCTCCTGCTATGGTAAAATGTATATAGTATTTCAATACATATGGTAATATTGAGCATAGAAACTATGTTGACTTGAACTACTACTATTACATTAAGCAGTCCAGAACAGTCCAGAATCAGTGATTCCCAGCAGTATAATTCCATCTTTAGAATATTTCTTTGTTGGATTTTTCCACTTCACCTTAAAATATTTGATATAATAGTTGGTGGGAAAATGATCAGAATAGAGCTGGAAGGGATCTTGGAGGTCTTCTAGTTCAATCCTCTGCTCAAGCAGGAGACCCCATATAATTTGAGACAAGTGGGGGTCCAGTCTTTTCTTAAAAACCAGCTGTGATGAAGCATCCAAAATGTTTGAAGGCAAGCTGTTCCACTGGTTAATTGTTCCATCAAGAAATTTCTCTTTAGTTTTAAGTTGGTTCTCTCCTTGATTACCGGTAGTTTCCATCCATTGCTTCTTGTCCTGCCTTCAGGTGTTTTGAAGAATAGGTTGATTTCCCCTTCTTTGTGGCAACCCCTTAGATATTGGAACATTATCATGCCACCCCTAATCTATCTTTGCATTGAATTAGACACTCCCAGTTCCTGCAACTGTTCTTCATATGTTTTAGTCTCCAGTACCCTAATTCTCACCATTGAATTTCATTTTGTTAGGTAGAGCACATTGTTTAAGTCTGTCAAAATTCTTCTCTATCTTGTGCCTATTTTCTGGAGTATTGGCTATTCCTGCCAGCTTGGTGTCATTTTAAATTTGATGAGTTCTCCTTCTATCCCCTCATCTAAATGATTTATGAAGATATTGAAGGGCACTGGGAAAGAGGATTCTGGAATAAATTTGCTCCAATTCTTATGATTTGAGAGGCTGACTTGAGATTTCAAAAAAATGTCCTATAATGCTGATAACAATATAGATCAGGACTCTCCAAACTTGGCAACTTTAAGACTTGTGGATTTCAACTCCCTGAATTCCACAACCAGACATGTCTGTTAAAGTTGCCAAGTTTGGAGATTCCTGATGTAGATATTAATAGTATTGTACATTGTATTGTCAATATAATGCTTGAAAAGTGACTCCTTATTTTAACAATAAATTTAGTGACTGGATGAGAGATGTAAAGAGTTTAGCAATTATTTCTTTTTTTTTTTAGTTTCCTTTTTAAAGCAAGAACAAATATTGTTCTCCTGTTTATACAGCATTGTACTGCTTGGATATTAACATCATCTTATTATCTGATGGGATTTGTAAAATGGGCTAATAGGATCATTTTCACAGACCTGACAGTAGTGCATACTAGGGGTTTTATATGTATGCACATAATCTTGGGCAAAGAAAGAAATTGGAGAAATAATGTCCAGAAGAAAATCAAGTCTGCTCCTTAATGTTTTTGCATAAAGAAAATGGGACTTATAAGAAAGGTTCTTATCAGGCAACTGCAGGAGAACTTGTGGTTTCCTTCAGTTGATGGGACATTGGGAGAGGTTGCATAGCTCCTTATTCATCTTCTTGGGAGAAAAAAACTTACTACTCATTTATGACTCATATGACACAGATATTTTATTAATTTATTTAATTTATATCCTGCTTATCATTCAGGAGGTAAAGGTGGACTACATAGTACTCTCTCCTCCTATTTCCCCCCACAATATTAACTCCATGAGGTAGGTTAGACTGAGAATGTTACTGGTTCAAAGACACTCAGTGAGCCTCTTTGGCTGAAGATGGACTAGAATCTGGATCTCATTGCTCCAACACCAATGCATTATCCTGGTTTTCTAAAAGTCAGAAGATGGATGGGAGCAAAGTTAGATCATTATGGTGTCCTCAGTGAAACAAACCTACCTCAAGTGAATATGTTAATGAAAAGTGGCTTACATTTGGTATGCCATGGTAGTGTTATTAGGAAAAAAAGCAGTCTTCCCTAGTCAGATGCTTTCTAGATAGGTTGAATGGCAACTCCTATAATGTTAGGCCAACATGACTAGTGGCTATGAGTGTTAGCAATTATGAAGGTTCTTTAGCAATAACAATTATGTGGGAGGCACCCAATATAGGAAAAAAATAAGGAGAACTGTCCACCTCCTGCTGCCCAAAGGATGTATTGAGGAACTAATTTTATGTCTCAGTATGCATTCCTTGGGAAATGACTACTGAACCTGGATAATATCTTGAAATCTAGATTCAAATATATATGCTTAAGAAACCAGTTACCTTTGCAATTATATAAAATAAAAATATGAAAAAGTAACTATGCAGATCCTGTAGATTAAAAACATCTCAGAGCCCAGATGTTCAAACATGTAGATTGAAGCACAGATCAGAAACGTTCATACTCAGGATATACAAATTGCTCTATTATTTCCAGAATGCCAAGTGTTTATGAATGCCTACATTTAGTATATAACATCCATATATTCACACAAATACCCAAATGCAAATGTTTATTAACACATACACAATAGCTCAAACACATTCATTGCCCCATATCCTCCATTAGCTCTAGCATCTGGGTTCCTAGGGGAATGTTGAATGCACAAAGAAGACAGTTTCTCCTGCCAGCTCTGTCCCAGGAGGACACTATAGTCCAATCCAGATTGGTTTACAGTCCCTTTTGGGATCCTGCCTAGTTAAATAGAGAGTTCCCTACTGAGTAGATATTCTTCCTTTTTCTCCTGTTTAATCCCCCAGCCCTGTGTCCAAGCAAGAAGGAACACTTCGCAAGTTCTAATCTTAGTGATGCAGATGCTGCTACTCCCTGTTGAGTTTGTTGTTGTTGTTGTCTGATAACGTTTTCTGACTGACTTGGAATTCACAAACTGCCTACCCTGTACAAGGGCTCTGCAGCAGATACAAGCTTCTTACCAAAGAGTATCCATTGTGTCATAGGGATCTAGTTAAGGTTTCCTGTTGCAAACGTACTACTATGTTTTCACTTTCTCTTTTCATAGTAGAGTTAATTAGAAATGCAGCAAAATTGATTAGTTGAAATGTTTGCTTTAGAAGTATTGTACATTATTCTCAGCAGTGAAACCGTATCAGCTGAAAGCCTGAAACCCATTATGATGTATCTTTAGAAAGTGACTTTAGAAAGCAATATAACAAGCAGCAAAGTTGGGGAGATTTTGGAATGGACATCACACAGCACACCCGAGCAAATTACTGATGCCAGCAGTTCTGCATATATGCACACTATGTAACTTCTGTCGTTATCCTATCAAGCAACAATGGTACTTAGATATACAGTACACAAAGAATTCTCATAGCTTCCTGTCCAGCATCTACAACTATACAGACCAGTGGTTTTCCTTCATAGAGTGGGTGGATTAAGCTGAGTTACTACCATTACCATATATATCTCCTTGTAACTAGCCAATTACTGCGGTCTTTCGGTTCTCAAATCATTATCTAGCAGCCTGTGATACTGTAGCAAGAGTAGTAGCTACAGTGTTCTATGGATTATAGAAATAGCAACCTTGGTCACAGTTTTGCAGTTATTTGTGACTTTGTTGCCCTCCCCATGTTTTACCTTCACAGTTCCTCTTCTGAATTTGACTGATTTTCTTTCCTTTTCTGAGTTTTATCCCATGTGTTGATTTTAAAAAATCCTCCTTTAATCTGTGCAAAGGTTATCGGTTGCCTTTTAACACATTTTGTTAAATGTTATTTTGGGGAAATAACTTGTTTTATACCATCTTTTCCCAACCTAGCATCCTCCGTTTTTGAAAGAATTGTATCTGCCAGAATTCCTGCCAAACACAGCTTCACTCGTTTAAGGATAGCATCAACTACTTTAACCTTATCAGAATTTTACAATTCTATAGAGAAATGTATCTTGATAAGGAGTGGGTAGCATCTTTCCCTTCCCTCTTGTCTTATCAAAGGAAAATATTCCCAGTTTATTCACTCTCTTGTTAACAGGATTAGTTTGTAATCTCCTGATCCTCCTAGTGGCCCTTTGTGATTCTGCTCTAATTTATCTGAAACTTTTTAAAATGTATACAGATCTGGGTACAGTAGTCAAATGAAGTATGATTAATATAGAGTAACATTACAGTCTTATATCTCATGATTTGGAAGTTATACTTCTGCTAATGCAGCCAGAAATTGTGTTTCATAATGTTTATTTGTGTTTCATAATGTTTATTTGTTTAAAAGATTTATATGACCAGTCATCTTAAACAACTTTGGAAAACTTACAATTATAAAATCAATAAATACATAAAGCATGAAAACAATAAACAAAAACCCTCTGCCCTATCTATTCCCTTCAGGATGCCTCACAAAAAGGCACAGTTCTCTCATTCCATGTCTTCTACCCACATCATCCCAGAACCTCAGTAGAAAGCCAGCCCTTAATGGCCTTCTAAAAGGCTAGAAGGGCAGGGACCTCTCAGATTGCTTCCACAAGATAGGGGCAGCCACATCTAAGGTCCTGCTAGATGGCAAGATTTCAGGGATGGGACCTGGAGCATGCCCATCCTATCTGATTTAGTGGGATGGGTGAATATTCTTAGAGAAAGGCAGTCCTGGAAATAACCAGGTCCTGTGTCAGGTAGGGCATTAAAAGTTATAACCAGTACTTTGAATTGCCCCCAGAAGAAAACTGGAAGCCAGTGTAGCTCATGCAACAAAGGTGTAGCATAGATAGGTAACCAATACTGTATCTGCTGCTGTGTTCTGCACCAGTTGTAACTTCTGAGTAGTCTTCAAGGGCAGCACCATGTAAAATGCATTGCAATAATCCAGCCTGAAGGTGACTAAATTATGATTGATTGTGAGCAAGGCTTCCTGGCTCAAGAAAGAGTGCAATTGGTGCACAAGATGAATCCAAAGCCATGGCTGCTACCTGCTCATCCAGTAGGAGCCCTGAGTCCAGAAGGACCAAACCTTTCAGATTTTCAAGTTTTGTTCACATAGACCAGGTGTCAGCAACCTGCGGCTCTGGAGCCGCATGTGACTCTTTAATTCCTCTACTGCAGCTCCCTGTCACTCAAAATGTCACAACCGCCAATGTGCGACACCCGCTGGCACATGATTTATTGAGCTTTTCAACCCCTGGTAGGCCAACCATGAATAAATCCAAGAAAAGAAAAGTTTCAGAAGAAAACAGAACAAAAAAGTTTCAGAAGAAAACAGAAAACAACTACATATGCTAGTTTTGTGGCCGCTCAAGAAATAGTCAGGCATGGGAAGGTTTTATGGCTCCCGGTGTTTTCTTTTGTATGGAAAATGGGTCCAAATGGCTCTTTCAGTATTTAAGGTTGCAGACCCTTGACATAGACTTACAGTAAAATAGAATTAGTCCATCTTGTTGAGTTTCCTGATAAACTTACCTGGAAGGGCTGCAACAGTTTTGTAAATCTGAAAGTCAGACTTCCTGACATCACTTTTAACTGCTTGATTTATTAGGGTGGATTCTTAAGTTTCTTTTTCAGACAATAAAGCCTCTGGGGACTCCTGCCTCTCCTTCTGATTGTTTCCTAGGCAGCATCTTTATGTTTTTCACAATTCCCTGTACTGATACTGGGAGACCCAGCTTCAACTCTAAACTTGATCAGAGCTAACAGGGTGATTTTGGGATGAGTCATTTTCTTGACTCAAATCTATTTCACAGGAATGTTATGAAGATAAAATTAGAGAGGAACCCTTTTTCCTTCCAATGCTACTTTGAGTTTTCAGAGAAAAAGTGGGATATAAATATAAGTTAAATTCAGCAAAGCACAGAAATTGCAAAGACCTATTTTGATAATATCTTCTAAAATTAGTTGATAGCTATTAATGACTATGAATTTAAATGTGACAGGAAATCTCAGAATCCAGAGCAGATTTTAATTGGCGAGTTTAAGGAGCAAAGAAATAAAAACTAAGATTTCCACATCTTTGGATGGGACATGGTTTGGCACTTGATGCTTGGCCATTCTTGTGGTTGAAAAAAATATAGAGGGTATACAAAATAATCAAAATCACATAATATTATTGGGGCTGGATAGTTTGTTGTCTTATTCAATTTGAGAAAATATAGTTTTGACATTTTGCTTTAGAAAACAAGAGATCAGAACGAACTTCAGTCCGACTTCCGGTTTCAGTGTCGTGGCGATACTACCTGGAAATAGCGGGTTCTGCTGAGCCCAGCAAAAATCCAGGTAGACAAATATGATCCTTCACTGAGTCCCTGCTTAAAAAAAGAAAAGAAAAAATAAACCATTAGATCCCTGATGGCAATGGCAATCCAAGTCTCCTGGAAACTTCATTGAGCAAAGAGAGCACACTGTGAGCAAATCAGAATCTTTGGCTCCAGAACTTGCTCTGGAGGAGGAAAATCAAGGGTTCAGTTCAGAAGGTCTGAAGAAAGCACTTAACTTTCTGAAACAAGTGACAGGAAGCACCCGCTCAGCAGTGGCCTCTATACCTGCAGAGTTTACCCTGCTTCCAATTTATTATTCTAGTAAGTTACAGAGCAGGCCTGCCTGTTTCACAGATGGCAATGTTCTTCCTCATGCACAAACAAACAATAAGAAATGCTGGATAGCAAGGGTAAGGATTTGCTATTAGACTGATACTCTGTTTTGGTGTTTTCTGTAGAAATTAGGTTCCAGAAAATATTGACCTTGCATTCCCGATCCCTTCAAGCCTGAATTCTGTGCATGTGGTTTGCAAATTTAATTTAATTTAATTTTTCTGCAGTCTTCATATTTCCCAATGTATTGTAACCATTGCTGTTCCAATCTTAGCAAGTGGAGGGAGGCACCTGCAAAAAAGGCCCGAGTTTCTGAACAGCTGTGTCTCTTATAATAAGAGGAAATGCTGCTTGCCTGAGAGTGGCATCCACTACCACGTGGTTGGATCAATGACCATAAAGCTGTGTCCATGTGATTTATGTTTCCCAGAGCAGCCGTGCTAGCTGCACAGTATGCAGTAAAAAGCCTGATGAACCAGGACATACAATAGAACTGAAAAGAAAGCTGCAGGTATAAAAGGGGATGGGCTGGGGAAGATAGTACTGTAGGATTTCTAAATAGAGAGTTTGTGGGAAGAATACATCAATGCTTCTTACTGGGGACTAAATGGGACTTTTGCCAGCTGCATCCCAATCCATCTCAGCATTCATCCAGTGCATTTTAAATTATTAATTTGACCATGCGCATGGCCAGAATCAGCTGGAGTTGCTGCGTCTCAGTGGGTCTGCATCTAAGTCACATAGTTTCAAGACTGCTGTATATCTAGGATGCCTTCACAAAGCTTTCCTCCGTTTGCTAACTGGTTGTTTTAGGCTCTGACTTTCAGAATTCTCAACCAGAATGGCTTTATTTTTGTAGGCTTAAAATACTAGGAGTTGAAAACAGCCATCTGGAGCAGTGGTTACAAACTGGTGGTCCGCGAGAAAATTTTAGTGGTCCGCAGAAAAA
>JANHFK010005057.1:37199-48494 GCA_036250565.1 Sibynophis collaris | reverse complement strand
CCCACTGCACACTTACCTCTGGAAGATCTCTGGAGCTTGCATTGGAGAGGCTGCTCCATTTCTTGGCATCCCTAGGCTCCATCCCAGAAGCAAGTGCTGTTTTTGTAAGATTGACCAAGACTGATCTTTTTCATTGTACATTTCCACAACATAATTGGAAAGAATAAGATTTTGCAAGAAAAAAAAGTAAATTGGAGTGAAAGTCAAGAAGGCAACTGAAAACAGATGACATAACTAAGGATCGGTTATAAGACAAGAAATGTAAGTAAACCCGCTGTATTTTATCTCTTCTGAGCTTGATCAAGAACCCTTTATTGTACAAGATAATTATCAATAACTCCTATTATAATGCCTGCCAATAGATACACACAGAAAATCTTTAAATTATCAGCATTTAAATCCAGATAAAGTCTTGAATTTTTTTCTTCAATAATCATCAGATTTTTTTTTCATTTCTGAAATATTTGGTGATGATCTGAAACTCTGGAAACTACAATTTTAATATATTTGAAGGAAGTGGGATTAATGACTGCTGCCATAAAGAAGGCAATCTTAAGAATTTTTCAGAAAAGGATTTCTTCTTTGAATATGTGAACAGCTTTCTTCATGCTTTTGTAGAGTAAAAACGTAAACATCAAAGTTAAATTTCTTATTTAATTTAAGCCCATTGATTTTAAAGAGGGTACCTAGCCCTAGTAGTTTTAGGCACTTCTTTGAATAATCAGAGTGAATGCAGAACCTTACACTTTGTGGTCTATCCATGATGATTAAACCTAAGTGCTATAGATATATAGGATCCATCTAGCATGTCAGTGCCATGAAATTGTTCTCTTCTCATTCTGAAGAATGGAAATTGATAAGGGAAAGAAGGGACTTCATTATTGTTTATAGATTAGAACAAATCAGGCATCTCTTCCCAAAACTTGAACTATTGCTCCAAAGTATAATTAATAGGAGGAGGAAGGAATATTAGGTATATTTGCCGTCTAGAGTTATTTATAATAATAAATAATAAAAATAATAAAGGTGAGATAAAAATGAATGAACCAATGAATGAATAAACAAACAAACAAACAAATACTATTTTAGCAACACTGACGTTCTCAGTGTTGGGACTATAGCCTCCAGAATTCCTAATTTGTGAGAATTCATAAAGAAAGAGGAAAGTTGGATCAGAAATAGAATTGTACAATATTTTATTCTCTGTTCTTGTTCTTCTCTGAAATCATGTATAAAAATAGTAAGATATTACTACTGTTATTTACTATTTTAATGTAAAACATAAAAACTGCCTAAATCTTATTTTATGGAATATGAGCTTATGCTCTGATACTCTTTTAAAGCAAATATGTATTTCTGAAGGTAAATGCACTTGTTTAAATGATAAAGTCCTATAATAAATATAATTATTATTGTATGGAGCCTACCTAAGTGAATCAGTCTCCTTCTGTTTATTGCAAACTACTTACTAATTTATTCTGAAGGAACTGAATCAAATGTTGTTCACAGGACTTCTCTTCATGAATACTATTACTGCCCCTATGAAATACATACCATTTGTTGATCACCATTCCATTAATTATTTGGTTTGAAACTTAAACAAAACTTAATCTCAGCTACTGTTATTTCCCATCTTTCAGCAGAAATCTTCATCAATTTCTTACTTCTAAAAATATACCTTACTGTTAGCAGCAGTATAAATAAAGGTATTAACTTTAGTTGTCCTATAATTTTATGAGCCAAAAAAAGAGTAGTATTAAAATTCTTTATATAGCATGATTCATTCATATTCTGTGGCTGTGTAATTCATATAAATCTATCTTAAACATAGGATAAGTGAAGCAGAAGGCTGGAAAGCTGATTATGTTGCTGAGTGCAGATGAAGAGAAAATCTCTTAGATTAGGATTTGCTTGCCACATGCCCTACATTGCTGATTCACATAACCATTTCATAAAGTTACTTTTAAAACTTTTTATTTTAAGCATCATTAGTTTTTGACTCCTGGTGACTGCCTGGGCCTACCATTTTCTTGGCAACTGATGATTTTTGTTAATGGTTTGCAATTGCCTCCTACCTAGGGTTGAGAAAGTGTGACTGGCCCTTGGTGACCCAGCTGATTTTGAGTCTGGCAAGCCTAGACCTTCCAACCTGATGTCTTAACCACTACATTAACCTGGCACTTTAAAAACCACTTTAAAAAAATAATAAAATAAAGCATATAATAATTGTTTTCCAGAAGTCTACCTTGCTTGAATATCTTTAAAATACCCAAACAACGATATTGTAATGAAATGCTTTTAGGACTGTCAGGGTATTGTACCCTACCTCTATTAGAGAGGTGATGACTACAATCAAAGAAGATCTTTATATACTCTACAAACATACATCCTGATTTTTCATATACACATTTGATACTTAGATATACATGTACAAATATTCCCTAATATGTAAGTGGTAAACTGTCCATCAACAGAGGCTAGACCCTGGATGGCTATCTGTTGGAATGCGGCAATAATTATTTCCTATGCTGTGTGATTGTGTGTACGTTTGTATGTGCGCATGTGCGCATCCATGTATGTTTAAGCAGATGATTTCCAAAGTCCATTCCAACTCAAACTTTCCAAATCAAAGTTCTAAGATTTTTCTCATCTCAAAAATTATCTAGATTTTCAAAGATTGCAGTCAGCTCTCTGACATTTATTTCTTGAATTTGTTTAACGTAAGTAACAAGATACTGTAGAATCGTACCATACCTTTATTAGTCCTTGGTTGCATTCTGCATTCTCTTTCTTCTAACATATTAGAAGGGCTCCTCGCCTACTGGAAGAATTCAGGTACAAAAGGGTTAAATAAGTCCACTTTCTTTCCTTTCCCTAACATTATTTTTATACCTTCCCACATCAACAGCATCCTTGACTCTTAGCTTACTTTATACATACCCCTCCTGCTCTTATTATCAAACTGTAGTAGAAGTAAATAGAGAATTTGGGGCTAACTAATATGTGCCTTATTGTTAGTGGGAAATAGCAGCGTGGTGTTTAAATATTTCAAGAATAAATAAGATTGTAAAACACGGAAAATGTCAACTTCATCATACACGTTTTTAAAAAGGCACAATAACGTAATTGTACTGCCAATGTAACTGCCAAAAGTAGTATATATAAAATCCAAAACTTTTGAGATTTGCTAGTTGTTAAATATCATGAGGTGCTTATTACCTTTGAAAGTGTTTATCATCTAATGTTCCAATTACGTTTTACATGGGAAGAAATCCGTTGAATTCCTAAATAAACACAGCTGCAGCTGCCTTGCATTTTCCATGTACTTTTATTTTATATAACCGCTTTCACGTGCTTTATATACTATTGAAATCTGTAATAAAGAGCTGCTCTTTGAAAGACGTCAGGCAACTGTTTTGATTGATCGCTTAAAAAAAGATAAATCTTTTTTTTTTTAATCTGCCTCTTGGGTTTTGAACTTCAAAGCCTTGCACTTTACAGTACAGATGAAATGTATCAATTGCTTTGGCTCCAATTTAAAATGAGATCTGTCCCGCCCAAAGGAAAACCCCTCTGGAGAGGAGCAATTAGAAAAAGAAATAAACAAGGGCAGCCTTCCGCGCTCACCTAATGCGCCCTCGACTTGAATGACCAGAAACAGATGCCCATCTCCTCTTTGCGGTGATAACCCGCCCTCCTCCGTTGGTATAACCGGTGTCTTATGCTGTTGTTCTATTGGTTTCCGCACCAAGCCGGCAGATTATTGAGGCTTCGGATTGGTCAGGCGCCCTGCCAGTTTTCTATCTCTTGAAGCTGCCGCACAGCGCCCGGTGAATGAACCTACCAAGAGAAGGGGACAGAAGGATCTGAAGGGGTTCCAGATGCGAGGAAGTAGCAGCAAGAGCGGCGAAGGGGGACAGTCAATAGCAGGAGATAGCTGCAAAAGCAGCCCCTTTGCATCCTCTCTCGTTCTGCGTCTGGATCGCCGCCAAGAGCTGAAGCCTAGGAAGACTGTCACTTCTTGTAAGGTAAATAGCCTGCGTTGATTTGCCTCTTGCCGGGTAAGTCGACTTGTCAAGTTCTCTGCAGGATCAGCTCTTGCCAAAATAAGAAGACTGGTTATTCTTGGACTGCACTCAAATAAGAATATTCTTTAGAGAAAAATAAACTTCTGTCTTTCTCCCTGCACTTTTGCATCATCAACATTTTCTTTTTATCCTGCACCTGCAGAAGACATTAAATCCGTTTATTTATGTATCAAATGTATATGGCTGCCCTTACAAGAAGTGACACTGGGCAGCGTACACATTTTAAGGAACCTTTTGCATCTGGCCAGCATATTTTCTTCCCCCTCCCTCCACAACTTTGCAGGTTTAGGAGCTGCTTTAACTAATACAAGACTGAATTTAAAGTAAAAAATAAGGGACTCTTCATGTTTGCATTCTGGTATAAATTGCTGCAGATGATCCTCCAAACAGCTTTGAAAAACTGCCCCATCTCTTCCTGATTTTGGTATGCTATTGACTGGGAAAAAAATTATCCTGTTTATAGTTGTCTTTAAAGTTGTTACCACTGGAGTGGCCACACTGTAAAGGCAAGCTTTGCATGTCCCTGAAATTAATAATGTAGTTCAAATTAAAACATCATATATTTTTCATTTATATATATTCATGTACCAAGAAAAAATATACATATATTATATATTATATACAAATATACGTATTTCAATAAATACAAATCTGGAATAGTATTTTAATGTGCATTTGTGCAAAATAATAAGTTGAAGCTTAATGCTTTGAGATAGTTCTTGCTGCTGACTTTACCAGCTTCAAAGTGTCTGCAACACTGATACTATAAGATTTTTTAGATTTTAATTCATACGAACCCCAGTTAGCACGGCTACAGGCCAGATAGTTGGAGCCAACCAGTTTGTCTAACTCTATTGTAAGCATGTAAAAAAGTTTAGTGCAATTTACTATTCTCTGTGTACATTTGGGTACAATACTGATAATGTCGATACCACACACAGGCTAGGTTTTTAGTGAAAATTCTATCTTAAGCATTTGACCTTGGAAAGAACATCAATTTAAGAATCAGAAATGTTCGTATGATACTGATGGTGATGGTGATTATTTGCACAAGTAGGTAACAGCCAACTTTCTTTGCTTCTATCTAGCAGTGGTGTGGATTTTTTTGCAGCTCAAATATGGTAGGTTTAGATAGTGCTGATTTCACGTTAACACCCATATTAGAAACAAATACTTTATTATAGTTGTTAAAAAATAAGTTTTGAAATTGAGAATTAAAGGAAAACAAGGCAAGCTTAACTTTTTCTTAATCTGAAACTTCTTTTCTTTTTCTTTTCCTCCCCCTCCCCAAATGACAAGCAAAGACAGCTAAATAAAAGCAGTGAGGGAGGTAATTAAGTGGACAAACATTATTATGGACAAAGGTTAAACAGTGATCTCATTCATGCTTCCCTGTCTAGAGTTGCTTCTCTTAAAGAGTTTTTGAAAACAATTAAAATTTTTAGGCCCCATATCTGGCTACTAGAATCTAGACAAGTTCTATTTTTTTTCAAGTGTCTTCATTGCCATCTTTCACGTCTTCAATTTTTTACAGTCCAGGCCTCATACTTATTTGTCACCATATTCTTATTGAAATGTTATGTTATTTGAACAACATTGTACTATTATGATGTGATGTTTTAATTCTTGACACTTGCACATGCTACCACCAACTTTATGATGGATTTTTGATTTTAGATCAACATAATTCCAGTGAAATCACTTCACTTTTTATTTGATTTATCCACATCCTGTTACCAACAAATAAGTATTGGATTTGTACAGAATGTTCTTGAATGAGTTCATAGTTCCATATGGTTACTTTTCTGTACTCAAATTATGAAAATGTATGACTTGGAACCAAGTGTGCATGATTTATTTTTCATGTCAGTGAAAAAGATTACTTAATTTATCTTTTTTTCCTTCTAGAAAATTCTTGATAATTTTAGAGCCTTTATTTTCTTAGGGCTGCATGTTGCATTTTTCAGTAGTATTTACTTCTCAGACAGCATATAGAGAATTGCAAATATAGCAATTTCAAATAATATTATTTCATAATCTCCAGATGTATATACAATTAGAGCTAATAAATCTATCTTTGTATGTAAGCAGCTACAATTCTATAATGCAAAACGATGCATGTGTATTTATAGCCAAAAGTTTTGGATAGTATTCATACACTGAGTTGCATATCAGCTTGTTTGAATTGAACCTCCGGAGGCAACCATTCCACTGGTTAATTCTTCTCACCATCAGAAAAATTTCTCCTTAGTTATAGGTTGGCTGTCTCCTTGATAAATTTCCATCTATTACTTCTTGTCCTATCCTTAGGTGCTTTGGAGAATAGATTAACCTGCTCATCTTTTTGACAGCCCCTAAAATATTGGAACACTGCTATTATGTTGCAGTGTGTGTATGCGTGGGTATCTCTAAAGGAAGGGACTAGAGCCTTGCTTTAAATAGAATATCCAGAATCTTCTGATGGGAATCATTCAGTCTTTTTATGGACAATTATGTTGCACTGACTTGCAAACTAGTCTCCTAATTAATTATTCTTAGAATATGTCTGGGCAAATTTACATATACAATGGGTATAAATAGTAGCTGTATTGGCCAAGGAAGAGCCTATTGTTTTTTGTCTCTACTTGTCTGAGGCCAGTAGATCTTAGATACTAAGAAGAATTTTCAGTATGGGAAATGAGCATTGCTGCTATTCCTGTTCTGTCAGAATAATGCAATCATGTAAGTTTTTATACATCAATCTGCCTCAACGTGATGCCTTTAAATTCTGCTTTTGGACTTTTCCATTTTCATAGCTTTTATGAGAAAGGATATTGTCCTCTATGAGCCATTGACTCAACCAACAGAATTCTGCTTGTGTTCTTTGATAATACCAAGCACTGCACAAGGGGCCATTAATTACTAAGCCATTAACTATAGTCTGCTCTTGTCTTCTCTCAGCACAATGCATTTTTAGATTATATACCAAACTTTCTCATTGGAAGAAATTGAAGAGTTATGAGTTGATAAGAATTAAACAAGCAGTTTTAGAAACGTACCTGTACTGCTGTGTAAATCTTTTGAAAGGAGGTACTTCAAAACACACAGACATTGGCATAAAGTAGTGATTCTGAATCACTAAAGCAGCCATGTCATTTTTCAGGAAGGTATGGCTGCTTTTATAAATGTTTTTAGATGTCTCAGCATGTGCATGAGGATGTGTCACATTATTTTTTCCTAGCAAAGCTAAGCAGTTATGTGTGCATACATATTGATCGAAAGAGAAAGTGATTCATATAGATTCTTGCATATTGTAAAGATCTTCTTTGGTTGGGGAGCCTTAATATTGAACATTGAGGATGTTCAGCAACTATTCTTCGCTGCATTGTATCTCCTTTACCAAACCACATTCCAATGATCACATCTCATCCAAGCTATTGATCTGATCTAGAAAAGTTCTAGGTATCTAAACCATACAGTGACAAACACCTCATCATGCACAGATATTATTATCCACAGTTACTATATCAACTCTAGGATACCAAAAGATAACATTATAGTTTTAATACTGTATAAAAGAAAACATACATTGAATTTAAGGCAAATATTTGTAGCTCAGGATTGAAATGAGGGTCCTTGGTGTTCTCTGAGCTTTCTTTCTTTCTTGCAGATGTTTCATTACCCTAACTAGGTAACATCATAAGTGCTAGGTGACCAACAACTAAGTAAACAATATCCCAATTAAGGAACTGCAAAAGAGTCATCAGTTAACAGTCCAACCTAAGACTACCCACACACACAGAGACAAGCAAGTCACCAGAATATAAACTGACAGCAAACAGCACTCCTTACTAGCACTGATGATATCTACTTAGGGTAATGAAATGTCGACAAGAAAACAAACAAGCTCAGAGAGCACCAAGGACTCCTTATACATTGAATTATAGTTTTGTTTCTGTATATACTTCTGAGCATTCCTTCTACCCTTGTGAAAATACTGAATATATGTATTCATTACAGATTCATTATTATTTATATTGGTTATTTGTTCTTAGTTTAGAACAATAATTTGTGTGTTCAAAGATTAAATAAATTGAATTATAGGACAGTCATACAGAGTAACGAAAGGAAAACAATGCTATACCATTAGCACAACAATTTCCCTAAGAATTCAATTCTTAGTATTTCCAGCCTAGTTTAATTTATTACATTAAACTTTAAGTCTTTAAATAGTTATGCTTATAGCATTCCGATATGCTATTTATACAGTGTATCTTCCATTGAAAACAAATAGATTAGAAATAGACCCAGGAGGAAATTTTTCAGTAGCTTAAAGGGAATATGCATCTCTCTGGAATATATTCAGGCTATTTGTTGCATGTCCAGTGTATCTATTGTCAATGTCTTGCTCCCATTTTTTTTAATGACATTTGAGATTTATACTAAGTAGAATATAACATGAAAATAAATGTATATGCTTAGCTTTAATATACACGTCATATAAAAAGTTCTGAAGAATTTAACAACGTGCCACATATTTGATTTCTGAAGTGGCTTATTATTAAGGTGTTTTTGTTATGATTTAATATTTTTGTTTTAAGGAGAATTGGGTTTTGTGTCACTTGAAGAATACCAAATAACTTAGTAATTGGACAATAAATTCTGCTCTAAAGGGTGAACATTTTATTCAACCTGAAATTGGGACTTCACATTTCATAACAAGGGAGCGATATGATTTATGATTGAAAAACTATTAATAATCCATTAGTTATATAATTTGGTCCATTTGATGCTTCACAATCTCTCCTGTTTTTGCAATATTGGTTTCTTCTTTCATTTTACAGTAGTACCTTGGTAGTCAACTGCTTTGAAACTCATTAAATATAATACTCAATGCATTTTGATAAAACATTTTGTCCCACTATCATTTTTTGTTTGGTACTCAACGCACAAGCTAGGACTTATTGGTGTCAGCTATCTACATTATTCCTTATGGCAAAATTTGTTTGGTACTTATCATTTTTGGTACTCATCACGGCTCCCGGAACTAATTAATGAAGAGTACCAAGGTACCACTGTACTTGAATTCATGGTGGGACATGTTTAACTGGCTTAAAACTTGTACAGACCCCTTGAAATAAGACTGGCATGTATTAATTTATTAATTTATTAATTAATTTTATTTATTGGCTTTATATGGCACTGAATTGTATAATCAATATTCTCTTTTGATGCTCAAACAGTTTTGAAAAAGTGTGTATACAGAAGCATGACTAGTATAAGTCTAGCATCTTAAATAGAGCAGTTGATTGCAAATAAAAAAAAATTCTACATATCCAGTAGAGCTGCTGATCTAAAATAGAATGAAGCTATAGGCAATAGAAAACAGAGTGACTCAGCGTGGTCCATCAAAAGGCAGACAACCAAGCCCCAGTTTCCCTTTCACAAATTGTCACAGAGCCTTCCACAACCTAAGGTGCCATTGAAATAGTTGAAATTGCAAATTTTAAACTTCCAACACTCTGGGACTGCAAGATGATCCAGTTGGCTGGATGACCATGGTAGAGTATAAATAGGCTTTATATAGCTAATTACTTGGCTGAAATAAAATCACTAATGTGGCTAAACCTCTATACCCTCTAGATACTTTCTTTTGTCCGTAATTACTTTTTCTTTGGCTTTCGATTTGCTCTTAACCTTTTTCTTGTTTCTGAGCCAGCACAATATTGTGAAACAGATAAATATGAGCTTTTTGTTTTAGAATAGAATAGAATTCTTTATTGGCCAAGCGTGATTGGACACACAAGAAATTTGTCTTTGGTGCATATGCTCTCAATGTACATAAAAGAAAAAATAAAATATATTCATCAAGAATCATAAGATACAACACTTAGTGATGGTTATACAATACTAATAAGCAATCAAATAATACTAAGAAACAATAAAAACAACATAAGTTGTAAAGATAAGTATAAGTGGGAAGAGATAGGTACTAGTAAGGATGACAAGAAGATCACTTTCTTTTTTTTTAACCTCCTCTATCCAGGCAAAAGCTCTAAAATTTCAACAGATCCAATCCACAAACTAAGGACAGCTTGCTTAGCCTTCAAGATCAACCATGTTTAACTAACATTGGTGAGGCATAAATAAACTATATTTAAATTTTAAAAATACATAACAATATTTCTTAGCTATTAAGTGTACAAAATAGATTTTCCTACAATGCCAATTTTCCTGCATTAAACTGATATAGGTATATATGTTTCAACCACTGAGAAGAAGCAATTTTATATTTTGAGTGTGAGTCAGTTTATAAATAAGACTTGTTCAACCTATGAATAAACTGAACAAATTCATTAAAACCATGGTTATATTAGGAGTTTTTGATTTTTGATACATAGGATCAGTTTTGATGTGTTCTATACTAAGAATCTTCTTTTTTTCTGTAAGCAGTCATGATTTACTAACTGAAATTATGATTTAGAATTAGGCAAGTCATATCTAACAAAGGAAAAAGTAGAAACTTCATCATCATAGCTTTTTTCCCAAACTTTTTTTAAAAATTCCCCTCAAATCAATGGCTGGTTGAGGCAATTTACTATCAAATTATATTAAAGGACAAAATGCAACCATTTCCAGCAATCAAAAAGAGCCTGATTAAATTCTGTCATAGCAAAATGAAGTATCTTCTTAAATTATGATATGGGAGTAATCACTGAGTTTTTAAAAATCAGCAACCTTTCCAATCTCTGCAATCATCTAGTGATCATTCAGATTTTTGTAGCCCAGATCCAAACATCTGGATGCCCTAATCTTAGCTGAAAACATAAATAATTTGGGAAAATGTTGTGCTACTCTAATAATATTACTTAAAGAGATAAAACATAAGATCCCAAATGGTCTCTGGAAGTGTATTATCTTCACATGGTTCTGGAAGGCAACTAAATCAGGGCTAGTCTACTTTCCAATGAGAGGCCAAGGAGTTGGCACTACTACCCTTTTGTGTCTTGGTTTTCCATATCTCCTGAGAAACTACCAATAGCTTTCATGGCAAGATTGAACTGGCCAAGATAATTTGTTGCTAAACCATAAAGTCCTTTAGCAATAGCAATCACGCTTAGACTTATATATCAGTTCATTGTGCTTTACAGCCCTCTCTAAGTGGTTTACAGAGTCAGCATAATGCCCCCAACAATCTGGGTCCTCATTTTTCCAGCCTCAGAAGGAT
>JANHFK010005057.1:8470-24847 GCA_036250565.1 Sibynophis collaris | reverse complement strand
TGGACTTGAAACGGCTGAACAATTATATTGTGTATCGCCGTTTCAAAATGCATTCCCTCCACACCATCTTGAATTGTGTCCGCCGAGGGGATCTGATGACTTCCATGGACCTCAGGGAGGCATATCTCCACATCCCTGTGCACCCGAATTATTACGACGGGCGGCATTTTCAGTACCGGGCCTGGAGTCCGTCCGATTGCAGTGTTACCTGGATGATATTATTGTCCAGTCGTCGTCATTCCACCAAGCTTCGGCAGACCTCTGGACGGTCGTCAAGGTGCTGCAGTTCCACGGGTTCTCTTTGAACCTAGAGAAGAGTCACTTAACTCCTTCCACCAGAATATTGCACCTGGGGGTGATAATAGACTCCACATTGTGCCAGGTTTTCCTGTCTCCGGAGCGCCAGGACAGTATCATGACGCAGACACGGCGGGTTGTTACCAGCAATTCGGTTTCATTGCACCTTCTGTCCATACTGCTCGGGTCCGTCATCTCCTGCATAGATGTGGTTCACTGGGCCCATTTTCACTCTTGCTGGTTGCAATGGTTTCTGCTCCCCTATCAAAGGAAGAGTCTGGCCACTTCTTCTCGCAAAGTCAAGTTATCTGCGAGGGTTCTCTTCTCTCTTCTGTAGTGGATGTCCACGGCCCTGAGGCAGGGATGCATTTTCATCAACTCTCCTCGTCTCACTCTGACAACCGACGCGAGCTTGTCTGGCTGGGGCGACCATCTGAGTTCGCAGATGGCACAGGATCGGTGGTCAGCGACCAAGCTTGCCTACGGTATCAACTTCATGGAATTGCGAGCCATATTTCTTGCTCTACAGCACTTCCTGCCCTCCGTGCGGGGTCACCACGTACTTGTCCTGACAGACAACATGTTGGCGAAGGCGCATGTGAACCGGCAACGCGGCACCTGGTCCAAATCTTCGATGGACGAGGCCCAGCGGTTGATGTCCTGGGCGGAGAAACACTTGCTCTCAATCACAGCAGACCACATCTCTGGTTCTTCCAATGTTCGGGCGGACTGACTAAATCGACAAACTTTGGATCACTCGGAGTGGCAACTACATCCGTCATTATTTCACGAGATGACTCTGCGATTCGACTGTCCGATCCTCAACCTTTTCGCCAGCCCGTCCAATGCTCAACTGCCTTGCTTTTTCACCTGCTATCCGTGCCCGGGTGCGGAGAACCACGACGCCTTACACTGCCCTTGGCCCCGGGGGCTACTCTATGCCTTCCCTCCTCTACCTCTGATCCCCACGGTGGTCCGGAAGATCATAGCAGAACAGGCAGACATAGTCATGGTAGCACCTTACTAACCGAGGTGGCATTGGTTTGCCGACCTAGTCACTTTTTCCATCGTCCCTGGAGGTTTCCCCGAGAAAGGGTTTCTCTCAGCCAGGGGGCGGTTCAACATCCCGAGCCTCAGTGGCTCCAGTTGGCCACCTGGCATTTGAGAGGATCCTCCTGAGAAAAGACAACCTCTCGGGGAGAGTGATACAGACCATTCAGGCAGCTAGGAGGCCATCAACTGTCAGGATTTATTATGCCACTTGGCATTCTTTCTGTTGTTGGTGTGCTCGAGAACACGTAGACCCCACTTCTGCTTCTATATCTGAGGTTCTAGATTTCCTCCAATCGGGTCTGCATAGCTGGTTGGCTCCCACTACTCTACGTAGGCAAGTGGCTGTGCTTTTCACAGTGCTGAAAGACCAGAATCAGGCCCCCCTGTTCCATAATTCTAGGATCCGCTGCTTCCTGAAGGGGCTTCTAATTTAACACCGCCTGTCATCCATAGGTATCTGACCTGGGATTTGGGTCTGGTTCTTCGGGCGCTCACTGCCGCCCCGTTTGAACCTTTGTCCTTGGTTAGTCTCCACATGCTTACCTTGAAAGTCTCCTTCTTGGTGGCTGTCACTTCTGCGAGACGGGTTTCTGAGCTCGCTGCATTATCCATCAGGAAGGATCTCTGCATCTTTCACTCTGATCGGGTCGTGCTTCGGATAGATCCCTCCTTTCTGCCCAAGGTGAACTCCTGGTTCGATAGGGCCCAGGAATTGGTTTTACCAGATTTCTGCTCCTCTCCTAAACATCCGCGAGAGGTTGCCTGGCACACCTTGGACGTTAGGAGGGTGGTCCGCATTTACATCAGACGCACGGCTCCATTCAGAAAGACAGAAGCTCTTTTTGTTTCTTTCACTCCTTCATCTCTGGGCAGGAAGGTTTCGCCTCCCACAGTGAGTCGCTGGCTGAAAGCATGTATCTCACAGGTCTACGCCCTTAAGGCTCGACCTCTCCCCGGCCGTGTTTTGGCTCACTCTACTAGGAGCATGGTGACATCTGCCACTTGGGCTACTCAAGCGTCTATTGCAGATATCTGCAGGGCTGCCACTTGGACGTCCCTGAATCCTTTCATTCACCACTACAGGGTGGATTCTTTTGCATTGGCTGATGCATCCTTCGGCCGCAGGGTTTTGCAACGGGTTGTATCACCTCCCAGGATCCTGGTATAATAGGGTTTCCGCCCAAGCTGTGGGGGGCTTGGGTATGTCCCACACGTGGATTCTCCAGGAGGTGTGCTGGAGTACAGACGTTGGCTTACCTGAACGTCCTTTCTCTGCACGCCGATGGAGAATCCAACCCTCCCTCATGGTATCTTGGGTCTGTCCCGGTCCCCTGGGTTGGTTCTGTTCCCCTCTTCTTTTCCAGTGCCTTCCATGTCCGGTGTGTTGCCTTTGCGAAACAACTGAAGTCTGCGCTGACGGAGGAGGTGGGATCATCATGAATATTTTGATTGACACTCAGTCCCAACAAATAGAAGGAGAAGTTTACCCACACGTGGATTCTCCATCGGCGTGCAGAGAAAGGACGTTCAGGTAAGCCAACGTCCATTTCTTGCAGTTAATCCATTTATTTACAGTAATCACTGACTATATTTCTAGTAACAACCATCTATACAAAATGCTGTGTTGCTGTCAGTATCAATAAAATACATTTTACACAGTTTTCCTTTCGCTTTCTAGAAAAACATTCTGTTGAGATTATTTCAATAATAATCTAGCTGTTTTATTATATATACAATCATATGACCAACAGAATCACAAGTGTTCATCTCTTGTCCTGAATATATCAGAAAACTTAAGTTTGCTTCCTGCAGCATCATGCATACATTAAACGGCTAATGATAGGTTGTCAGGAAGATGCCAACAAAAAACAAACAAAACCCCCCTACTCCTATGGTTTCAAGAGGGTGAGGAAACCTTTTTAATTGCAGCACTTGTTTTTACCAGAACTTTATCTCATACATTGTTTTTAATGCTTATTCATCACATTTAATAGTGTTGCTTTGATCACATTTTCCTATTCAAGCGTACATCTTTCACAAAATGCAGGCTGCCTAATCCTTCTCCTCTGTTAGTGAAATTCACAAAATCCATACATCCCTTCTGTTGACAGATTTTGTGATTCTAAACCATGACATTATGTTTTCTGTGGTGGTGTTGCCTTTTACGCATGACATTATTGCACCCTTCAAACTGTAGAGGGCACCAGATCTTCTTTTTTTAAAAAAAATCTTGGGATGATAACCTACCTTCTTTCTTTTTTTTTTTTCTTTTTAATGATATTTTAATGACGAGAGGGAAAAAATAGAAATTAAAAACCCTTAGAAAAGTTAATCAAGATGGGCTAGAGCATATTCTTTTGTCTGAAAATTCAACCTTTGTATATCTGGTCAAAGTCTAGGAAAGTATTTTGTTAGAAGATACCGAAATAGTATGTAGGAGCAGCTATGTCTGCCTGTGAAAAATCCTGCTGGATCAACTCACAGGCTCGTCTACTTTAGCATTCTACTTCCCTTAATGGACAACCACATATCTGTAGGAAATCCACTGGGAACTTAATGCAAACAGGTGTTTCATGCATATACTTAAATCAGTGCATGCTGGCCTTAAGCCACATGTCACAAATGATGCTATGTACTAACTGAGTTCAGTGCTGATTCAAGGAAAATGCTTCCTTTGCTATTGGTAGCCACATCAGCTGCTTATCTGGAGCGATATAATAAAGCATCACAACAGATCGATGAACAATGAGATGGATTCCAAAATCAAAAGACTTCAGTGAAGTCTTCAGGGCTCGGGAAACAGCATCCAGAAATTGACCAGAGCTATGTTGTCATTAATGCTCAGTTGGGATTTTTACCCCTGGTTTATTGATCAAGTTTATTGCTGAATTGGATATTACGCTGAGCCAAAAAACACCCAAACGCTCTGTTGCATAACATTATGGGCCTAATGTTTATATTTGGAGTACTAAATTATATATTAAATATTCAAGAGTAACTTGAATATCATTTGTAATAAACTCTAGACTTTTTGCATTTGCAATTATTGCTTTTTCTTAATTTTTGTCAAAAAGGCCTTCACTGTGGTCACTTTCTCACCATTTTATTATTTAAAATCTACCATATGAAATATTGAATTAGGATATAATGCTGAGAAATAGCAGTTGTAAAGCTGTTGTGTTTGAAACATAGCCAAATTATATAATCAAACAAATAACCTTTCTGATTCTATTGAATTCAGTTGGTTATGCTGCAGTCAGTAACAATTTATGGTAAGCTTCTGATTGTATATTTACCAGCTGTTGACAGTCTGAAAAAATGTCCCACATGTATGTATGTTTCAAGATACTTGTTATTAGGTATGGTATGCAAAATTCCTATGAGCAAAGCAAATTTTAAACTAAATTCAATATGTCTCTTCTGTGAAAATTGTAGATAGCAAATCTCCAAATTTTGACCAGTTGTACAGCAAAGATGGTGTACCAAAAATTAAATATTGTATTATAGTTGTATTGGCTAAATAAATACATACTTGATTTATTCAGTAGCTTGGAAAGAAGGAGAATATCATGTCTTTTATATCTATCTTAACTTCAATGTATTATGAAAAGTTCTTACAGGTAAGCTAAATTGCATTCATTCAAAAGTCCTGTTGATTGTGAGGTAGCCAAAATGTATTCTCATGTTTGTATATGATGCATGTACTGTTAAGATCAGACAAAATCAACCCAATATTCACCTGATGTGGTCACAGCTGTGCAATCTCTTGCCAATCCTAAAATTGAAGTGGTCTGAAATGTTTGGTATCAGATTTCTCACCTCATATATTTAGATTATAATTTAACATACCAGTATATACTTACATCAATCAATCATCTTAATGTATTTTATTAATGTTTAGCCACCTTTGTGTAGGTTTTATTTGTTATTACTAGCAGGCAAAATTAAAAATAGATTGACAGAACAAATTTGAACCAAATCCTTTTAGCAGAATTCTGGTAAAGTGTTTGTGAAAAATCTTCAGGAAGAAACTGAATCAATATTGTTTTGGTACTACATATATCAAAATTCAAAGTTATTTCATTCCTTGGTTTCATTCCATTCCTTTGATTTCATACAATCATTGAACTGGAAGAGATCTTGAAAATCTTCTAATCCAACTCCCTTCTCAAAGCCGGAGACCTTTTATTATCCTGGACAAATGGTTGTCCAGTCTATTCTTAAAAACCTCCAGCAATGGAGCACTCTTTCCTTCCTCCCTCCCTCCCTCCCTTCCTTCCTGTTTTTGCCATTAAATCAATATTAATTCCTGGCGCCTGCCAGAATTAATCCATGCAGTTTTCTTGGTAAAGTTTCAGAAGTGGTTTGCCACTGCCTGCTGCCCAGAAGAATTGCCTGCTTCCAGCTGACAAGGTATGACTACCCTAAGATCACACAGCTGGTTTTATGCCTAAGGCAGAACTAGAACTCATGGTTTCCTAGTTTGTAGCCTAGTTCCTTAATCACTCCATTCTTCAGTGACATACAAATGAAGTGAATGAATAAAACACACATTTCAAATCTTATGTGCATAATAATGAAAACGGCTTTGAAATCAGGGCATGTTAAGGATATGATAAGAAACCTCTGGGTCAAAGTTACAAATCTTTATCAAGCTAATATACCATTTCAACTTCATTGCACAATTCTGTCATTAGGCTTTGGTTTATCATTCAAAATGTCAAATAGAAAAAGTGAGTAGTATTAATATTCAATCTTGCAATAAACTAAAGGTGTAAAGCTGTTTTTCTACCGAATTACATTAATAAGGTAGAGTGAATACTTGAATTGAAAGTTGGAATCTAGTTTCTAAAGTGTTGTTTATCATACAATCTGGGAATTAGGAATTGAAGTATAATTACAGATTAACAAAGTTGGAAGGGACTTTGTAGGTCATCTAGTACAACCCCGCCCAAGCAGGAGACCCTAATCGTATGCACTTAAAGGGCATGCAGGAGGCAAAGGGTGTCCATATGTCATAGTGCCAATGAATAGTTAAGGAAAGTCCATTCCACAAAGTATCAAGATTTCTCAATAAATGTGAAAATACAGCTTCTGATTCCTATCTGCCTGTCATGTTGCCCTTCTTCACAATAAACAATTAGAGGGGCAACATTAGTGAACTTTTAATGTTCCAGTCCCTAGTTATCTAAACGAAAGAATTGTACACACGAATAAACTGAATTACAGCTCTCAAATAAGCCACATATATAAGTCTTCATGGCTCATAACATTAGTAGGCAAGATCAGGGAACCCATGTGTTGTTGGCTGGCAGCAGGGACAGGATCCCTGTCATGAATGAAATGCTATCACATTGCCTCATTCAAGTGTGATACAGAAAAGAAATTAGAATGCAGATCCGTGCAGATCTGTTTCTCAACAGCATACAAATAAATGTGCGGCTGTGGTTAAGATCAACATCTCAAAGAATGACAGTTCTGTTCTGAGAAAGGTAGAATATACGAGAAACAGGTCCATCCATATTTCACATACACATACCAGGGGTGATATTCACTTACAGTACCTTCCCTACCGCTTCGCAAAGGTGTGCAGGGATCTTCTGCTCATGTTCAGAGCCTCGAAAACGTGGAAAAATGGACATCATGACATCCGCCTGGGTGGGTGGGGCATCCCACAATTACCCCTACTGGTTCATGTGAACCAGATAAAACCAGCTGAATACCATCACTGATGTTTCTCCTTCACAACCCTCAATGTTTATGAATAAAAAACCCTTTTATGCATATGGGGAAAAACTATAGAGTATGGCCGATGCCATCTTTCCTGTGGCGGCCTATTTGTCTGAAGAGACAAAGTTGGCTTTGAGGCATCTCTTCAGAGACATCCCTATGCTTGAAATAGCGCACTGCTTCCTATCCATGCCTACAGTGTGTTTTTTTTAATTCTTTACTCCATGTTCAGAGTATGAAATCAAGTCACAACTTTACTGTGTGTTCAGACTGTCCTCATTTGTAAATGGGGGAGAATATTGTTTCTTAAATAGAATAGAAATGGTGCTTTTAAAGTCTGACAAGTTGAGAAAAAGTAAATGTTATGTTGTTGCAACATCTATTTCCTAATGACCTTCAGTTTAATTTTTTTACAGTTTGGAGATAATTCTCTTTCTTCTTCATGTTTGTTAAAACCATATAGGTTTTCCAGTAGAAACTGTTTGGAAGAAAAACTCAGAACAGGCAGTTAAGACACCTGTCACATATAGAGATGATGATGCCTGGGTTTTAGCTTGCAGGTTGAGGCAATCTGATCCTTCTGTCTATTTCACTGAACCAGAAAGAGTGGACAGAAGTCTATTACATCTTGAGCTAAATGTGAGTATCTTTACGAAATACTTTATTGCTGTTGTTTATTTACTCTATTATAAGTCTGCTTACTGGGTTGGTTCCCCATAGTTATGCAATGATTTTTTTTCATTTGTTAATATAAAATATCATTTGTTGCTTTTACATTCTTCCATCAGCAGTGTGACAGCCTCAGCAATTCCTTGGCCATTCATTCAATCTGTTGAGATTGTAATGCTCTAAAACTAAGAAATTATCTTCTTACAATCATACATCAGGTTTTACACAGTTATTGCTAGCAGCTAAATCTATACCTCTAATTATATAAAATATGAACTTCCCAACAGCTGGATAATCATGGAGCCTTGGCAAGTTCTTATTAATGGTAGAGTAGAATTTGGCAAAGTTATTTTAGGGAGAAGGTGACACATTCTCCTCTTCAGAATTTCCTTCATTCCAAATTAGCTGAAAGAAACCCTTAAAGGTAAAATTATATAAAAGCATTGGACTGCCATTCTCCCTCTGAATAACAACCATGTGAAGGAGACAAGAAACAACAGAGAGAATATGGTATGAAAAAGAACACACTCTTCTTTATCTATATAATTAATATCAGGAGTTTCACATTGGATATAACCTAAACATTGTAGATTGCATTTTTAAGAAACATTGTAACAAATTAAAATACTATAGCAGGATACCTTAGAAATACATCAAACAGTTTTTTTTCAAATAACTGTTTTTACATCATTTCTATATTTACTTACATTTGAACAGATTTTATTTATTAAAACAAAAGCCCACTTACGTTTGCAAAACTTCAAAATAAGCAGGATGGGGGGTTTTCTGTCTCTTAATTATAGCAGGGAAAACTTTCCTTCTATTTTAAGAACCTTCTAAGTACTTGCAAGTATTCCTAAACTTACAACCATTCATTTAATGTCCATTTGATGTTACAACAGCACTGAAAAAGTGGTTTGTGACCAGTTTTCACACTTAACAACTGCTGCAGCATCTCCATGGTCATGTGATCAAAATCTGGGTGCTTGGCAATTGGCATGTATTTATGACAGTTGCACTATCCCAGGGCCATGTGATCAGCATTTGTAATCTTCCAACTGACTTCCAACAAGTAAAGACAATGAAGAAAGCCAGATCTGCCTAGCAACCTCATTTTTTACTTAATAACCTGAAGTAATTTACTTAACAACTGAAGCAAAAGTATCATAAAATGGAGTAAAACTCAGTTAACAACTACCTTGTTTAGCAAAATAAATTTGGGAGTCCTTTGTGGTTATAAGTCAAGGACTACCCATATTTATTTACTCTGTAATTTGATATTCTGCTTTTCTGTCAGTTGGGCTTTCAAAGGGGCTAATAATATAAAATGTCATCTATTAACAAACACACACACAGCAAACACTGAACTATTATTAGTACCATTTCTTAAAAACCCTGGCTGAAGAAGACAATTATTTCTTTTCTTGACTGGAAAAAAAATGATGTCAAAATACAGCTCCTTAGCTTTTGCATGAGACATGGGTCATTGCATCATGAAATTTGGTAAGAGCAGTTCTGCTGCCAGTCATGAACAGGTTTATGCCAAGAAAGGCATGTTCTGAATTCTACATTAAAAAGGGTGTTTCTACCCTGACTCTTGACTTGGGCAGGGATTGGATTAGAAGACCTCCAAGGTCCCTTGCAGCCCTACGACTCTATGATCGTCAGGACCTTTCATATGAATGGATGTCAACTTTCCCCACTGGCAAGCTGGCTGGCGGAATCCTGGAGTTGACGTCCATGCAGATTAAAGTTGTTCAGATTGAGAAAAATTGATTTCGCTGATCTTGAAAAGCTAAACAAGGTGAAATCTTACTAGTATTTAAATGGAAGACTGCCAGGCTTGAAAGTTAGGTTGGAAAGACAAAAACATTCTAGAAAAAAAACAATTGCAAATTACTTTTGTACTGTTGCCAAGAAAATGACATGTCCACATAGATAGCAGGAATTAAAGTTTACTCAAGGAGATTATTTTTTTTACTCCTGGCTCATCAGTTGTCTTTCCCATTTACCAGATAAGATGAATAGATAAGGCTAAAAGAAAAGAATAAATGCTGAGATATAAAAGGAGGGTTTTTTTAAAGTTTCCCGGACAAAATAGGCTGCCAAGCCTGGAATGAGTTTTGAATAATAGCTAAATTCATGAGTCTATCCAATTATCAAAACCATATTCTATAGCAGATTATTATTTTGTTATTTAAATATTATTTAGGTGTTTTAACAAAAGGTGCTGCATAATTCATTTATTATTTTACATGGCAGGGTATTTCAAAGTTTGATAGGAGAATGAGCGAGAGAATGAGAGAGTGTGACTGGTGTGGTACAGAGGTGGTATTCGGCAGATTCAGACCAGTTCTGGAGAACCAGTAGCGGACATTTTGAGTAGTTCGAAGAACCGGTAAATACTACCTCTGATTGGCACCGCCCTCATCTATTCTCTGCCTCCCGAGTCCAAGCTGATTGGGAGGAAATGTGGATTTTGCAGTAACCTACCCCTGCCATGTCCACCAAGCCACATCCACCAAGCCACGTCACGCCCACCAAGCCACACCCACAGAACCAGTAGTAAAAAAAATTGATTCCCACCACTAGTGTGGTCCCTCCATTCTATCCTGCATTATGCTTTTTATTAGCATAACTTAGATGTATTTTTTTCAGAGAAGGTATTCCTATTTTGACGCAAACGACTGGATTCCCACAACTGCCTTTATTTTCTAAGAACATTATTTATTTCTCTGGTCAAATTGTAGGTTTGAATGAATCCATGAGTAAAGTGAAGCTGAAACTTCCTCTACATGGTGCAGAATTCAGTACAAAATCTTTCTGGAAATTTGAATCCATGTTTGCTATTTTATGACTAGTTTAACACACAGTTTTGACTTAACGTTTGCATGCAGTTGTAAATACCCAAGAACTCTAGATTCTTCTTACTCTCGTTTAGGGTCATCAATATGTTTTGCTTCCAAATAAGCTCTCAATGGCATGAACTTGTTGTAAGAGGAAGGACATCTTCTAATTGATTCTTAAGTTGTTTGAATCCTTCTAAATACCGGAAGCATTTAACTATAACCTTGTTGCAGTAATATCCTAGGCTTTGATGTGTAAAGCACATTCAGAGATGATATCTGATAATGAGATCATTCCATTAGAATCATAATTCCTTTCAACAATATACTGTAGTAAATAGAAACTACAGTATTCCTTTGTAATATAATATTACATAGGAAGAAAATCATTTGCCATCAACACAATCCTTTTCTTAAATCTATGCCAATCCCCTGCTGTTTTTCAATTTGCTAAATTCGTTGAAATTTATAGTTTAGTTATATCATGGTGTGAGGAACATGGCCTTGACAATTATATTTGAGAAAGACAAAACCTTGGAATATACTTTTCCAGTGCTAGGATGCAATGGAGAATGATATATTTATTAATTTTACTCACCCTCGTTTAACTTAGCCTTGTGATGGAACTTTGGACAAAAAAAAATCTTTCAGATGGCACAGTCCAAGATTTCTATGACACTAATAATCATTTTTACTTTATTTATCAATGTCAACAGTAGATATTGCTTCAATTTATCAAGTAAACATACCGGTACATATGTAAAAGCTGAATAGATGGAAAGAGCTGTGACCTATTTAGCCAAAGCAAATAAAATCTCATTACCCTGTCTACAAATATTCCACTTAAGATGTTACATCGCTGGTTTTAATTTCCAAAGCACCATAATTAGACTATAATTATATACATTTTAAAGAGTAAGATGTTCATCAAGGTGAGCAGGCTATGACTGTGCTCAAAAAAGGGAATTTGGGAAGGTGTAAAGGGATGGCCATGAAAGAAGGAGGTAGAGGCAATGATTAGTTAAGAAACTAATTTGAGAAAATGTCTCAGATGTATCTTTTCTAATTCACACAAAAATAATAGGAAGAAAAGAAACACATTCAAGCTTCAGGCTTGCAGGATTTCTCTATGGCTGTTATAATAAAAGTAGTCTTCCTCTTTATGGCATTCGTTTCTTAGCCGGGTCTACCTTATAGGATTGACAAAAACGCTTTCTTTCTTTCTACAGAATTGGAGGTTTCTCTCCTTGTATAAGGAAACTGTGCCCTTCTCCATTCTCAAGGGTACACTCAGTCCCATAAACATATACTGAAGAGGGAAGCAATGAAGGGATTTATTATTACAAGTAATGGAATAGACAAAACATATAAAACTATATTTTAAAAACTTCCAGGGTTTTTGCAGCCACATCACTAATTTCTAATGTGATCGAATGTATGGATTATTATATTAAAGAATCATATCAGCGTCTATTAATTATTCGATTTCCATTTAAACTAAATTAATATTTCTTTTTGCTTTGGCCTTGTCAAGTTTTTGAAGGTGGCCCCACAGCATTCAATTCAAAAGCCAATGCATACCTCCAATGTAATTCATCCAATAAATTTTATATTTTAGGGGGGGAAATTACTGATAAACGTTAAGCAAGTAAGCTGAAAACCTGCTGCTCTTTGACCCACTTTACACTATTAAATTGTATGCCAACAACCCATACCTGTCTGGAATTGGTTCAGGATACTTTCTTTTATAAAATGAGAAAATAAGATCGATCACAAGTCCTAAATTGCAGAGGTATTCTGAAATCAAATAAGTGTGTGTATGAAGTATATATGCAAACACGCATGCGTACATTCATATATTGAAAAGACAGCGGAAATACATAGTTACAAATGTCCTGTTCTCTCAGAGTTAATGAATATTCTCTCTGTTTACTTTGCCCTCCCATATAACTTCTAATCCGTGGGTGTGGTGAAACTGCCTGATTAATACCTGTTTGTGGGCCACAGAAATAGTTTGTGCAGAGTTTGAAACAGGGTAATATGAAACCAGTCCTCTTGGTTGACTCGCTGCAAGCTACATTCCAGACCAAACCTGCACCAAAAGCGGAAGAGTGTTTTCTTTTTATTATTATTATTCAGCTTCAAGGGCAGTTAACATTTGGAATTCTCCAGAAGACAAGGCATGTTTTAGCAAAGAACTTCAAATAAATTCCAATCCATCAACATTTTCCACAATTTCTGATATGTATCCGCTCTGAAGATTCTGCTGAAGCAGCTTTTGACCACAGTGGGGATCTTTCTGAAATTTTCTGCTGACAGATTTCTGTGACTCCTGAGCCGGCATAAGGAAATAGCAAACTGCAAGTACCAGTTGTTCAGCACTAACCTTTAACTCTATTTTCTAGAAAGTTAAACGCTTTGGAATTCACCAAACAGTAGGAATTAATGCTGTGCCTTGTGCTTTACAGTCGATTAATTTGCAGATTTGCCTTGACAAAAAAAAGGCCTTTTGTGTAAAAAGTAAGTTGTGTTGCTGCTGAGAAAACGTGGCATGCAAAATGACTGAAATCTTCCTATTTCTTCTGTACTAAAGTTGTAAACGTTGGCAGGAATTTGCATTTCGTACCACTATGTTGTAGGAAAAACAGTGTACGATTTGGAGAAACAGCTTCCCTCCATAATGATTCAATTTACTTACTGAATGAAAAAACATGTCTTGGAAGTAATTATATAGAAACAAATAGTTCTTGTTCCAGGAATATATGTGTGTTTTGATTTGTCCAACATGGAAAAAAATTGTGATTGCAGTAAACTGTCTAATCCAGGGAAGGAGAAAAACACTGAAGCAAGCCATGCTTTCTTAACTAAATTTTCTATGAAAGCACTGTTTGGATTTACAGATAAATTAGAACCAGGAGCTTCAAAACAGCAAGTGGTTTTAAAAGGTGTTCATAATGTCAAAGAGGATATTGATAGCCGTGTAGACAAAGAGGATGAGAAGAACAGAGTAAATGAAGAAGCTGATCTAAATACAGTTGACCTGCTTCCAGAAACGGTGCAGGAGGAAAGTAATGTTCAGGCTGTTCCAGAAGTTGACACAAGAGACATATTTGTTTTGAAGGCGGTCTCAGGAATGGATGACCGGGCTTCAAATGACCCTGCAGAAACCATTACTGGTACTTCAAATGTATGCAGAATTTATGCTGGAAACTTTGTTGACTCTGAAGATAATGATAGCATAGATAATACTTCTATAGACTATGCTTTTGTCTCAGAGGATCATCAGGCTGATGTTTATGGGACAAGAGAGTTGGAAACACAGCAAAGGGAGCAGAAGGAGCAGTCCCTCTCCAATTCCTATTCTAGCCACTCTCCTTTGTGTGAATTCAGCAAACAAGATTATAAGGATTCCATTCTTGTTCAGGGTACTTTGGCTCATACAAGTGACACAGAATTAGACAATGAGGCTACAGATCAAGACGCGCATGGAAATGTAACAAACTACCCTGTGTTAAATTGTGCTGTATCATTGGAGGATAATGATCAAAATAAAGAAGACACAGAACTATATGCAGAAATGGGTAGTACTATAGGAGGGGATAACACAGAGCCAATTCTACCAAGTTGCAAATGGCCGTCAAAAGAAATGGGGGATACAATACCAGAAATGTACTCAAATTCAAAGGTTAGAACACCAATCAAGGAAAATATTAGTTCAATTACTAGAGCAAAGGATATTCAGGAAGCTGAAGAAGAACAGGGATCTCTTTCAAGTAACTGCAGCGCTGATTCTCCTACAAAACCAGCTTCCAGTGAAAAGTCCTTTCAACTCCCAGCCTTCTTTAGTGGATTACGTGTTCGAAAGAAAGGGTTGTCTGCAGATCCGGAAGAAACTGTCACTGAAATCAAACAGAAAGACAGTGATCTAGCTATGCTCAAACTAAGACAGCCTGTTAAGAAGTCAAATCTTGCACCTGATCTGATAACCAAGAAAAAAATATCAGAGCCGAAAGGTTCTCCTACCTTTCTAGAACAGCTTTCTCAGTTGTTAGGGCCTAAAACTGAGGAGAAAAGTATTGATGAAGTAGTACTAGCATCTGGAGAGGTCCAAGAAAGGAAATCTTATGTGAGAACGGATCCATGTGAAGAAATGAAACCAAGTCCTGCAGAATCTGCACTGGATGCATTTAAAGCTTTATTTACACGTCCTCCCAAAAAAGAGACGACTGCTGATACTTCAGAATTAGAAGCAATAAAACTCAAAATGAAAAATGAAAAGGAATCTTTAATGGCAATATTCGAGAGGTCGAAACCAAAATCCGGTGATGCAGCCACAGAAGCAAAACCAGTAGGTTGATTGATTCTCTTGTGTGCTATGTCTAGAATATAGTTGCAAAAGCCTGGAGTTTTTGATATTTAGGTTTCTTGAGTGGGAAGAATTAAAATAACGATAGTAACTTCTGATGCAGAAAATGGACTACCAAATTGAGGCTGCCCCCCCATTTTATTTTTCTCAGCACAGTACCAGATTATCTTGATAAAAGTTGTGGATAAAAACAGTATTGTATAAAATAGCAATGTATATTATACAAATATAGATTATCATAAATTAGTAAGCAAAATCTTGTATGCATGAATTGCCAGATTATATTTCATTTAGAGAGAAAGAGAAGTGACAATTGAGAGACTTATTTGCCTATAATTTATAGATTTGTGACTTACTCATTATTTTAATTTGTTTTTAAAAGCAAATCAATTATTAGTCAACATATTAGTAGGCAAATACTCATTGTACAAACATTTTAAAATAATTTGTTTATATCTAATGCATTAACATTTTGCTTATGTCCAAGAGATTTAAACCAGGATCATGATATATGTTTACTTTTATCTTTAAAAATAAACCTGTAGGCTAATGTAAATTGATGATTATTATGCTACTCAAATTCACACCATGAGTGGACATCCATCTAGTTTGACACTGTCAATTTAATCTAGTGCCATTGTGCATTGTCTATCATTTTCTATAGTTGGTAATCCCTTGTTTGAAATGCATACAAAGATAACAAGCTTACACGGAGTGTTAAGTTACTGTGATGGCTTATACAAAAAGGGGAAAATGCAGAAGATGATCCACTAGTAAAAAAAAAAGTGATTAAATTCCACCTGAACCACATAAAAAGTCCCCAGATATATGCAAGCTTTCATATTCCTCCTCTTCAAGTTGAAAGTACTGCAAAATGAAACTAGGGAAAGAAGAAAAAAAGTGTTCGTACAATAACTTATAAAGTTAATGTTGAATATTGTAAAATATTTTTTATTTGTGTGGTTTTGTTTTATCAGGCTGATGTAATTCCTTCAGAACAGGATGACAAGACTCCAGGAAGACTCCAGACTGTCTGGCCCCCACCCAAAGCAAAGGATGAAGAAGAGAAAATAGGCTTAAAATATACAGAAGCAGGTAATTGAAAGCAGCAATACATAGAATTAGTAATGATAGATTTCTACATGAATGTTTACACAATCAGGGGTGGGTTCCACTTACCTTCACTACCAGTTCGCAATGGGAGCGTGGGTGTGCTTGCTTCACTCACGCGTGATACTCTGCGCATGCACAAAAACCCATGATGACGTCTGGCTGGGTAGAATAGATAGATAGAATAACAGAGTTGGAAGGGATCTTGGAGGTCTTCTAGTCCAACCCCTTGCATAGGCAGGAAACCTTACACCACTTCAGACAGATGGTTATCTAACATCTTCTTAAAAACTTCCAGTGTTGGAG
>JANHFK010005056.1:62797-75186 GCA_036250565.1 Sibynophis collaris | reverse complement strand
AGATTATTGTTAAGAAAAAAAACGAAGGAAGAAATCTTATGATACCCAGCTTGTGATCTCAAAAGAAAGGTGGGATGAAATAAATATGGGGGGGGGGGGAAGTACTGTATAAGGATACCAATTTATCTAAGTTCCCTAAATAAGGATGAGAAATCTGTACAAAATGCCACTCGCTTATTGAGTTCATCAAAATACAGTGTAATTTTGAAGATTGCATTCCCAATGATTGAAGAATATGTGTTACCTTTCCCTACCCCTCCCCCTTTTATTTGAGGCTGTTATGAACTTCTAGAAGCAAATGGGGAGCCCCAGCAATTTGTAATAAACACTCCAACATTACTTAGAGCCACTAGATGTCACCATATAAATATTCCTGCAAGATTCAAATGACAGCAAACTATTTTAAATGACAGAGGGCAAGGGAGACAAATGGAACATTCTTTCAGTCTGCATTATAGAAATATGCATTTGCAAGCAGAACAAAGCCACAGGAGCACTTTTCTATAGTTTGAAATCAATCCACTGTAAAGCTGAAATAGATAAATAGATAATTCTCACAATCAAAATGAAAGTGAGACTCTTGCAATCTTGAGTATATTTCCCATATAATTCATTTTTACTTAGACAGCTCATCCGCAAAGGACTAAAATCATAAACCTATACTGAATTCTGCTAACAATGATTTGTATAGGTCCAAGGTATATTATCTAAATTAATTATTTAACTTTCCACAGACAACTTTCTTCCTTTTTCAAGAAGTAGTTTATTTATTTATTTTTGCTTTTACAATACTTACGTTTCTCTTATATTGGGTGCAGGTGTAAAAAAATCAAGCTAGGGCTTATTTCTGAGTAGGTCATATTTTTGGGAAAACACGGTATCAGATAGCTGCATTGAATATATATATGTGTGTGTGTGTGTGTGTGTTTTCTAAGATTTTCACGGGTATATGTATGTTGTTCATGGTTATTTTCGTTTATGGCCCGTGTAATATTAGTTGAATCTATGTGACGTTTTGGCAAATTCACATTTGCCATCATCAGGCTTGCTTTTTGTTTCTCCCTCTCACATATTCCTGTATATATATATATATTCATATATATATGAAAAAAGGAAGAAAAAGAAAGATATAAAATAAATATAATAAGAAATGCATACAGAGCTAGAGCTGACAAAACAGCAGAAGGTAGCAATTGCCACCTCTGCAATAAAGCCAAAGTAACAGTGGACCACCTGCTTAGGTGCTGCAAGAAAAGCATGCAGAATGACTAAAGACAACATGACAAAGTAACAATAATGTTGCATTGGAAGACCTGCAAGAAATACTATTGGTCTGCAAGCAAGAACTGGGTTGGACCATAAAATAGATAAAGTAATAGAAAACAAAGAAGCTGAATTGCTCAGGGACAGGCACCTGCCACATAACATCCCAGGCTTAACAATTGTCGCTAAGGAAAGAAAAATGGATAGAGGATATGGCAATACCTGTAGACATCAGAATAGAAGAAAAAGAATTGGGCAAGATAACAAAATACAAAAGACCTGCTAATAGAATGACTATGGCAAAAGAAAGCAAAGGTAATACAAATAGTAATAAATGTCATAGGTACAATCCCAAAAGAATTGGAGCACCACTTGAATACAATTGGCATTGACCTCCTAAAAAAACCCACCATCAGTCAATTGCAAAAGACAGATTTGATTAGAACAGCTTACATCCTATAACAATACCTTTAGCACCATCAGACTTCCATATCTGCCTACCCCTTGGGAAAGGGATAGGGAAAGACTTTGGAAAAGACTCGATCGGTGGATAAACATGCCAAATACAATCTAAACATTTGGTTGATTGTGTGACAAACCATAATCTACTATCATCTAAATAAAAAGTCAGGTAGCATGAAAAAAATATTGTATATTAGGAGTACACTTGATAAGGGTTGATAGCTATTAAACTATTAAGATACAGTAAATCATAAAATCCCACAAAGTTTAATAAAATTGTAGTTTCTGCTTTTTGGAATATCATCACTTTAACTTTATCTGTGATTTTCTAATGTGGCCACTGATGAGGCTTGACTAATCTACAACTCAATTGTTACATTATATAAAGTTTTCTAGTGTTGCATTATTGCTGTTTTGGCTGTTACAATTAAATAGATAATTAATTCTTTATTTTAAGCATATCATTTGATCCTGTAAATAAGTGAATGAGCAATAAACTCAGTAGAGCATTCAATTCTTTGTTTAGTGATGATATTTAACTCTCTATTTCCCCTCCCCCCCCAAATATAACTATCACATCACCACCACAAAAGAAAAAAAAAAGACCGTTTGGGGAGGGAAAAAACCTCTCCAGCATTTAGAGAAATAATTTTGATATATGTGTGCCAGCATAACAGACATCACATACCAACAATGTTTAATTTTCAATGCATTTTTCTCATTGAAGCTGAAGGGAATCCACTTACTGCTAATTTGTCTTCTGTATAGGATTACCAAAATCAGTATCTCAAGCTTCCTTTAATCCATATAGCGGAACTCCTATTTCTATTTGCAGTAATAACCTATAATTTTTTGAAATTGTTCCTTTCGGTTGTCTTAACTAATGGCGTATTATATTCTTGAAAGTAATACAAAGCTTCTCTATCTAATTTCTCTATACAATAAAAATGATTTACCCATACAGGAAATTTTTGAATTCTGGTTACTCAAAAAAAAATTATAGCAATACATTGCCTGACATTATAAGAACAAAGAACACTAGTATTCTGCTTAGGTACACAGATACCCTCCTCCCATTGTTCTTTCCTCTTTTGGCAATGACCCTCCTCCCTTCCACTTATCCCCCGCTTTCCCACCAGACTTCCATATCTAAACTCCCTACTGTCTACTCTCACTTAGATCAACTTAAATAAAATTGCTTTAAGGATCCTATATAGCAGCAGCCCCCCAAACTTTTGGGGAACAGGGTTCTATGGAGAAAGGTTTTTCCACAGATCAGAGAGGGTGGGGTTTCACATGCTGCTTGCATCATGTGGAAGGGGCATTATTTGTTTGTGCAGACCAGTTTCTGGCATGCCGCAGACCGATGCTGGTTCACAGATCAGGGATTGGGAACCCATGCGCTATAGAATCTAAGGGGGAATGACTAACTAAGATTCCATTTCATCATCATCATCAATCTATAAACTCCCAATTTTAATTACAATAATTGCTTAGCCATAATTTTACCTACATTATTCTTTGATATAGTTATTTCTCAAAATTTTATGCCCCAGCTTTTTTTCCCCTTTTCTCTAAACCTGAAGATTCAAAAAAGACTAAAATGGTCAATATAATTTCTGTTACTCTACAGCTCCATGCAGCATTCTTATTTAATCTTCCACTCGTAGTTTGAGCCTGCTATCTGCAGTTCCAAGGACAAATCATACATAGCTTCCTTCATGCCTTGTTAGAGAGCTCTGCCGACAAGCTCTGCATCTCAGTCAAAGTTGAAATAACTTTTCGCCCTTGTGACATACAAACAACTTGAAAGAAAAGTCCAATTTGTATAGAATCTCATTCTGCATAAAGATTCTGTCAAAGATTTGAATTCCTTTCTTCACTGATATCCTGGAAAAAATATTCTCTCACTGTCCCATTTAATCTCCTCCATTCACATTTAAAAAAAAATAATGTTGTCTTTTATATTCAGAAATCTAACCAAAATGTCTCTAGATTCCTGCATGTTTCTAGGACAGTAGCACATTCAATATCTTTTTGTATTAGTTTGTATCAGAGCTCACGTCATTAATTTTAAAGATGAGATAAGTAGTTAAATTGTTTATTCCACTTTTATCTTCCACTCTTTTAATCCTTACATTATTTATCCTGCTATGATCCTTTAAATCTGTCATCTCAATCTTTATTTCAGAAATACTCCTTTGAGCTTTGTCTATCTCAAGAGTGTTATTTGTAGCCATATCATAATCATCGCTATCTGTCTGAGCAATATCTGCTATTTGCTGTGGCATTTCCTTAAATTGTTTATTCATTTGCTCTGACAAAACTTGAGATATTCTCACAGCATGTTAGTCCCATTCTATCTACAGTTCTTTTTAAAGTTGTTTTATAGATTGCCCAATTGCCTATTTATCAGATGTATCTTGCCAGTGGACAATGCTTTCCTCCATTGATTTTTATTATTATCATTGTTGGGAACCTCCTCAACCTCCTTACAATCTTCTAAATAAATTTTAATCCTCTTTTCTTTGCACAGGATTTTGTTCCTGAACATCCTGATGTATGTATCTCACTATCTGAAATTTAATAAAGGAAGCTGGTTGTATTAAAGAAAATAGCTGGATCGAGGGAGCACCAAATTCATCAGCAGCTAGCTTTGCCTACCCACCCCTATTTTTTTTCTTTCCCGTAGTTCCACATAGAAATCAGACACGCTTCAAGTACATTATTCCATATATAATGCAAAGTCTGTGTTGTTTCAGTTTATTTTCAACTGATTTCTTAGAAAAGTCTGAAAAGAGGTCATTGGTAAGACAAACAATATTAAGACAGTTCTGTCATCTGCTCCTATAAACCCCATATCTATCCCTGACCTCTGTAAGAAGTTCACTTTCACAATATAAGTAAAGTTGCTTACATATTTTGAAGAAGAAATATTTTGCCCACAAAGTGCCTAGAAATTTAATATTTCATTCTTCTTTTATGGTGGTTGAAAAGTGGACTGACGTAACTTAGCAATTTAAAGAGAGTACCAGGAATGGATTTAAGGTTTGTTTTTAGATGACTAATCTATCCATAGTACCCTATATGATTGAAGAGAATGTTGGTCACTCAGGATTGAACTGCACTATGGGATCATAGCACTGATGATATTACTGTATCTAGTTTGGTAATGAAACAAAATCCCAGCCAAGCTCAAAGAGCACCAAGAACCCACCTTATATTTCTAAGGTGATGAATTGTCTGAATGTCAAAAAAGTTACACAAATGTTGAGCATATGGACATGTCTACAACAACCTGTGATCAATAAAACTTTAATGATGGATAACATAAAAGGCTAACTAAATAAATAAAGCAAGCCCACAATATCAAGATGACCCCTAGACATACAGAGCAAGAACAAACAATGAACAATAAAGGGTAAACGTTGCCTAGGATTGACAAATAAAACCCTAAAACCCTAGATTAGATTAGATTAGATTTATTAGATTTATATACCGCCCTTTTCCCTTCCAGGACTCAGGGCGGTGAGTCAAACCTTGCTTGCTTAAAAAAAAAAGAGCATTGTACCTGAATGGGTGATGTACAAAAAAGGGGTGTCAAATTCGCAGCCCGTGGACCAGATGCGCCATGCGCTGGCCATGCCCACCCCTGGTTTAGCAAAGGGGAAAAGTCACAATATGTCACATGATGACAATGTGACACTGTGAGTTTGATACCTCTGTACTAGAACATTGAGGTACCAAGTTCATCGAACTCTAGTTCATCAAGTAGGTCCCAACAACCATATTTATTTACTTATACTTAGTCAATATTAATGCCTTCAAACTCTGCAATACTTTATCCATCTACAGAAATAAGATATAAGATTTGTATTTATTATTTTTACAAATAACTCGAGGCAGTGAAGAAAAAGACAAGCACATAAATATATGTGTACATTAAAATATGTGTTAGAGCGATTTAACACTTTTTCATTAATATTAACTAATATTCGGTACTATTTACTGGAATGTACATATTGGTTGCAGATTGGATATGCCAGTAAACATTGACTGCTAACCATAAATTCCCAGTACAGAATTGGGATATCATTTAAAGGCTTTTAATACCTGTCTAATGTTGAATGATGAAATGTATGATCCATCATTGTAGGGTATTGCACACAGAGTATGCAATGTTTGGTTATGCTACCGCCATGGCCTGTTTTTCAAATTCCGCATTAGTGAACAATTCATGCATATTTTATTGCACTAAAATCTCCTGCATGGCAAACATGACCAACTTATTCAATCATGCATGAATACTTTTCTTTTTTTGAGAAAACTATTATGACAGCACAATGTCTTTCATTTTAAATCAAAAACATTATGATTCAGTCATACTTTTTGATTGCTAAAGTAGTTTGAAATTGCCTGGTGATTGAAATGTAAGTATTTATTCCATGGGAGAAGAGGAAAGACCTGAAATGATTAAATATGTCTTTGGACACATGAGAAATAAAGATGGCAAGTGATGCCTTTTCAACCTTTGATCCTATTGTCAAGAAACATTTCTTTTCAGCATGTTCCCATTATAATGAAGATAACATTTTTGTATTAATTTAGTTTTTTTAAAGAAGTCCTGGCATCCTGTGACTTTACTTTTAATATATCTGTTTGAACAAAAGAACAACTTCTTCTTTGAGTTAAAAATATTATATATCTGAAACATAATGAACAGGTAAAAAAAGAACTCATTCACTCTGTGAAATATTTTGAACTACTGTCTATTCTAAAGTTTCCTCTGTGACTGATATATACTGTATATGTACATGTGTGTGTGTGTGTATCCATTTTTGACAGTGAAATTACTATATCAAATTATCAACTTTTTTACACAGTCCTGCTAGATATATGGCTTCTGAGATGGTTCTTGGTTTGCCATATTCAGAGTAATTTGAGATGAGAATGACATATTTGTCTTTTGTGTATGTGTATATGAATCTTCAATCAGTCTTGATTCCTGATGACTGCCAGGATATCTTTCTTAGCAAGACTTTGGAAGTGTTTTACTATTGCTTCCTTCTTAGGCTGAAAGAGAGTGACTGGCTCAAGGTCACTACATGGATTTGTACTTAAGATGGAAGTAGAACTCTGTCTCCTGGTTGTTAGCCCAAAGCCTTAACCACTCTACATCAAACTGAAGTTTGCTATAGAAAGCTTTTAAAGCTAAATGGTTCTGACAAGATTTGTTTAAAGCTCTCTTGAGACTGGTGTCTTTGTTGCCTTGTGGCATGCCTTGATCTACCATATTATCGGTTTCAATTAATGTTGTTCAAAGATGGCTTTCTTCCAGACGTTGCATTTTGATGCTTGTCATACAAACAGATGTGAAGGATTTACAAAGTTGTCTTGTTCTTTTAAGATAAAAATGAAGATGTTACTTAACATCCATCTTGAGGGTTACAGGGAAATGGAAGAGTCATGAAAAGTGAGAAGATGATATTGTGAAAATAAACTGACCTAAGTTTGTATTCCTAACATTCCATAATGAGGTATAAAAAGAACAGGTATTTCTCAGATTTATTAAATGGATTAAGTGGATAATAGCAATAGCACTTAGACTTATATACCACTTCATAGTGCTTTTACTGCCCTCTCTAAGTGGTTTACACAGTCAGCATATTGCCCCCAATAATCTGGATCCTCATTTTACCCACCTCAGAAGCATTGAAGGCTGAGTCAACCTTGAGCCAGTGAGATTTGAACTGCCAAACTGCAACTAGCAATCAGCACCTTTCCTGTCAGTTGTCCAAGAAATCACAGATATGGCTATTTGTAGAGGCCTACTACATGCTTTCACAGACCATGCCTACAAGAATATAACAAACTTAAATGTACAACTATCCTGTTGTGAGCAACTTGTGTCACAAAAGTGGTTAACCCTTGTTAAAAGGATTGCCTCTGCTCCAAAATAGTTATATTTCCATAGATAAAACTGTTTCTATTTATGAGAACATAAGGCGCTGAAGATTACACATCAGAAGTGCACTCAGCCTGGGGAAGACTAACCTGTACTGCTCTTAAATTCATAAGGCAGAGAAAACTCTTGAATATGGGGTTAGCTATTCTCATTAGTTCTCCCCCAAAATGCTGTCATTCTTTGGAACTCTAGTGCAAAGAGAGATACTAGCCAAAATTGGGATATTTGTGGCTTCTCAAAAGCTGTTGAAAAAGCAAATGATTTTCCACATAAAAGAAGTCAGAGAGTATTCATAAAACATCCTGCAAGCTATGGTGGTTTTCTTTTTTTATATATAGGCAGAAACCTATTTCTAACTGCAATTCTAAGCATGTTTGTTTGATAGCATTTCATTGAAATGAGGATTTACTATGTTTAGGTCAGAATGTTTGGGAGATGTGTTTAATAGTAAATAATATTGTGCTATTTTTCCCCTCATACATATTCAGTAAAATTCAAGCAACCAAAAATTCATCAAAAATCCCCCAAACCTCTGTTATGAATTTTCTGCCTGACACATGATTTAAAGAACATATTATTAAAAAATGAATGTATCTAAATATGTCCAAAAAAGGAACTTTTAGGTCTTGCCAATCTCACATGCTCCTGTATTGCCTTATGCTCAAAAATGTCAACATTAAAAAAAAACTCAACAAGGTTTCCCACATTCCCTTTTTTTTTCTTTCAGAAAATGTAGCCAAGGAACTCATGTGCAATCTGGATGACCCAAAGGATAAATACAAACTTTCATTACACAAAAACCTTGCACTTGAGGTCTTTGAAAGCCAAGGTATTCTTGCTGAAATTCAGTTCATTGCATAGACACAATGTCAGTGGTGCAAAGCAGGTGTAATTATGAATTCTGGAACAGTTGCAAATGACAGAGCTTGTTGGCATTTCTAGTCGGAGAAAATTATAATAATCAGTATTTGCGGTCAGGAGGGCATATGTTGCTGTGTGTGATCCAAACATAAACAAGGGTTATGCTGTGCAAATGGAGAATATAATTCCAATGACCTTTGAACTTGATTTGATATGTAGAGCTCTACTAAATATTTACAAATGCCATGAATTTAGGATTCGAATTCGCTTTCTGTGTGGTGATTTTTGCTATTGTGTCTTCATAATGGCTTATCTGGATACTTGGCATATAAATAGCGAAGTACGGTAATATAGAAAGAAAGTGACTTCCGTATCACTCATTAAATATTCCATGTCACCCTTACCATGTGCATCACCCATACCTTGGCCATGCTTGATCCCAGTAAACCCCAAGTCAAAAAAACAAAGAACTACTTAAGCTTTTCTGCCCATATTGAGGCTTGGGCTGAACTGAGTAAGTGGATCTCCCACTAGGTAATTGGCAAAAACCTAAGGAAAAACCATAAGAAATCTCTCAGGACATGGAATTATGTACACACACAAAGAGGTAGAGACTGGCCAACGGTGGTAGCCAGTCAGTTAAATATTCCTTTCAGGATACTAGATATTACCTCTATTAATACCTCTGTTGATTGCCATCTCCAGCTGCAATGCTAATTAAGCAGGAAACCAGTTAATGTGATAACAGAATTGAAATAGTCACCGTCCAGACTATTTTGAATGGGGTGTCTTGCATGGGAATGCTGCAGATAAAGTAATAGCATCTTTACATTTGATATGTTTTCCCACAACAGATAAGATTTCTAAATTCCTAGATCAGCCAAGGTGAAATTCCTAGATTAGCCAAGGTGAGTTATCCCACCCTGATTTGCCTGGCTAATAAAGCAGGAGCAAGGAGAAAGCCTCTTCCTCTTTTCCCTTCTCTTTTTCTCCCACTCCCCTAAGAAATGGGACTGTGAGATAAAAGGACAGCCCAAGTTTTTGGAAAGGAATGTTGAAAGTCATTTAAAGGAAAATATAAGAAATCTGCCATTGGTGTGAACAGTAACATCAATGCTGAAGTAGCACATCCTTACTAGTAGTTATGACCTTTAAAGCGCTCCATGGCTCGGGACCTGGATAGTTGCAGGACCGCCTTCAGCTACCAAACACCTCCCCCGACCGGTTCGCTCCCACAGAGAGGGACTCCTCAGGGTGCCGTCGGCCAGGCAATGCCGACTGGCGACCCCCAGGGGGAGAGCCTTCTCTGTGGCGGCACCTACTCTCTGGAACGACCTCCCCCCCGACCTACGAAAAATGACCGACCTTCGCCTTTTCTGCTGGGCACTGAAGACTTATTTGTTTCGCTTGGCTGGCCTGGGATAGCTTTTAGTTTTGGGGTTAGTTTTAAAGTAAGTAGGAAGCTGATGGGGTTTTTAAGGGATTTTAAAGGGAAAATTTTTCAAATGTTTTTAGAACAGACAAGATCGTCTTATTTAATTTATATATTTTTTTAAAATTAAAGTCTCATTATTTATCATTTTATTGTTTTACTGTTTTAATTATGTCTGTTCACCGCTCTGAGTCCCGGAAGGGAGAAGGGTGGTATATAAATTCAAATAAAGATAAAGACTAGCAATTATAAAGCCAGACAATGTCCCTCTAAATTTCAGTCATTATCAGCGATGAAGAATTATACAAATCTAATAGTATATCTAATTCCTCTTTGACCTTCACGCTGAACTGACCAGAAATATAATAACAATTAAAATAATAATTAAATGAATCAAAATAATTTTATTACAGCAGGCTTGGCATCAAGAAATCTATCAAGGTCAATTTTATTTAGTTTCTTTTTTTTTCTTTTTCATCACATTTGTCCAGCTGTTTTGCTGATTTCAACCAAGTTTTAAAAAATAGATGTATGTTTCTTCTAATATACTCATGCTTCTGAATTAAGTTTTCTTGGAAATACATTTTTACAAGTGATTTTACATTTTATTTCCAGCACTTCTAAATAATCATAATTCCTGAATTGCATATCTCCAAATTGTTAGAAAGAAATCATATCAGGATTGTTTCTGAGCTGGGAATTATATACAGAGGCATTTGGCTGAACTAGAGGTGAAGTTTATATCTGAAGCACAACATACAGAGTCAGTGATTGCAGACAGTCACCCAAAGTTTTCCACCAAAGCCCTTTTTATGCTGAAACTTTGCTTTTGTAACCTGAAAGTGTGCAAAAATGTGCCCACTCTTTAGTAATTCCAAGAAAGTGTTCTTAGCTGGCAGTCCAAGAGGAAGCATCTTGTAGTCAGAGTACCCTGTTGAGTTGTGGTTTCTGCATCTTTAGCAGGGCTGAATGAAATGGCAATGTCTTTGGAATAAGAGATCCTTTGTTATTTAATTAAGAAGACTTCCAGCTAAGAAGAAATATTCCAGCTAAATAGATTGGTATTTGCTGCTACATTTTAATCTTTGGGGGGGAACCCTTTTTAATTGTAATTTTTAACCTTTTGCTCTAGTGCAAAAACTGTATGGTAGGAGGACATGATTTCCTTCCCATACACTACCAACATATAATTGGATTTCTCATGAAATGGTTTCCATTTGAATGGCCCTACATTGAAGTGTGCTGTGTATCACTTCCTCTTCAATGCTACTTAGACATATGTTCTGCTCAAATATCTGAAATGCTCTCCAAATGTTTTATACAATAAAAGCCCAAAAGTCTCAATTTATATATGGAGAAATTGTATATTATATCATTATCTTCCTATTAGTGGTATTAGAAGAATCTCAAAATAATGTTGGCAGGTGCATCACTGCTGCTTTAAGAGATTGTTCTCAAGTCTTCTTAAGTGGCACTAAGTGGGAATTTGATAAAGTAGACCACAGCTACTTCTTGGTAAGATAAAGCAATGTGAAAGATAGACTCAAGATTCAGAAGGCTCTTGACAAACTTAAGCATTGGACTCTTGCCAACAAGATGCAGTTCTGTGGTGAGAAATGTAAGATCCTGAACAGGAAAAACCAAATGGACATGTATAGAACAGGTGGCTCCTGGCTCAACAGGGTCCATCCTAGGACAGGGATCTAGATGTCCTAGTGGACATCACACTTAAGTATGAGCCATCAGTGTGCTGCATCTGCCAAAAGGCCAATGCAATAGCATCAAGATCACAAGAAAGGACAGTACCATTTTATACTGTACTAGTGAGGGCATACTTGGAATACTGCATCCAATTCATTACAATGGTACAGAAACGATGCTTAGACCCTAGAAAGAGTGCAGAGAAGAGCAACAAAGATGATGATAAGTGGCATGATGAATTCTTAAGGGAACTAGTATGTCTACCCTAACAAAGAGATGGCTTAGCGGTTATATGATAGCTGTCTTCTGTATTTGAGGGACTATCACAGTGATGAAGAGGTTGACTTATTCACCGTAATTTCAGTGAGCAGGACAAGAAGCAATGAGTGGAAACTTGTTAAAGAGAGATCCAGCCTGGAACTAAGGAGACATTTCCTGACAGTGAGAACAATTAATCAATGGAACAGCTTGTATCCTGGAGCTGTGTGTGCTCCATTTGTATGGGATGATAGAAATTCTCCTGCATTGATCAGACAGTTGGATTAGGACACCCCCAAGCTCCTTTCCAGCCCTATGATTCTTTGGTACTGATGAGGAGGAGGAGAAGGAAGAGGAAGATACATTATATGTCCTGTATATCTGCAGGATCGCATCCTGCCGCCAAATCCCTCCCACCGACCGGTGCGCTCCCACAGAGAGGGGCTC
>JANHFK010005056.1:42868-53497 GCA_036250565.1 Sibynophis collaris | reverse complement strand
CCAACTTTCACAGCCATACATTGCAAATGGGAAAACCATAGCTTTGATTATATACACTTTTGTTGATAAGCTGATGTCTCTACTTTTTAGTATGATAAATAGATGGGTGATAAGTAGTTATTATTGTTGTTATAATAATAACCTGTAAGCTGTTGAGAGTCACCTTGCAGGGAAGATGGGTGGCATAATAATAAAATAAAATATAAAATAAAGTAAAATAAAATAAATATTAGTCTTGTAATACATGATGTCCAGCAATGCTAAATTCAATGCAAAACAAGATCCACAATCCCATTTTAAAGAAGCAAATTAATAATACTTCAGCAACAAATTTAAATAATTAAATTTTTAAAGACTTTTTTGCTTTTTTGAAATGAAACATTGATGTCTAGGAGGCTTTTAGGGAAACTAATCAAAGGTTCTACTTCTGAGTAGTATTTGTGACTTTAAAAAGCAGGATATATTTGATACAATGGTTTAGAAGAGGCCTGGGAAAACTCTGGTATAGATTGGCATCCCCCCCCACCACTTTTTTCTCCTTTAAACTGTTTTTTTGGTTTGCTTCCAGTTTGCATAGGGAGCTTGAGCCTAGAGTCTTGGATATTCCACCTAAATCTTATTATGGCTAGAAGCCTCATAAAAGCTATAAGCTCCAGCTTGTCCAAACCCCATTTAAGATATTGGGCTTTATATATGAAAGTCATACATTATCTCCACTATATATAATCAATATATACTATACAGGTATCTGCAGGGGTTTAGATTTAAGGAGAGAAATCATAGTATTACAGTGCTCCATCTCAGAACTATTGTAGATGACTCAAAAGGATGACATTATCAATGAAAACAAAAGATGCTAAGACATCAATAAATATAGAGAAAATATATGTCTTACTCTCTGCTTGATGTTGAACTATTTATTAAGTATTCAGCGTAATCTCATCTTCCCGTGATCTATTTTGATCATATCCAGTTCTTACTACTTTTAACAATAAACCTTCAATGAATCCTCCTGGACTCATGTTTCCTGTCTGATGAGTAGGTAGTAGGCATGGCTAGGGAAACTTTTGCACAAATTCATTCTGGGAGCCAATTGTGTCTTTTTCTGGACTAGGAAGCCTTGATCACAATTATTCATGCCTTAGTCACCTCCTGGTTCTATTATTGCAAAAGTACTTTATATGTTCCTTCCCTCGAAGACCAGTTACAATGGGTGCAGAATGCAATTGCAAGCAAGGTATTGGGTACCACCAGGGTCACCCATATTATGCTATTATTGTGAGAGCTGCACTGGTGGCTCCCAGATTTTTTCTCAGTGCAATTCAAGGTGGTAGTTACCATCTTTAAAGCCATTCATGGCACAGATTATATTCTCTCTTATCTGATCATTCTCTAGGCAGCATCTGTGCGTCCCTCTTCCAAGGTCATTCTACATACCATTACAGTTTATGTTAAAACACCATGTTTTTCTTCATGTTATTTGCAGACCCTACTCCTCTTCTGTAAATATAATACCAAGCATTTTCCTAAGCATTTTGTGTGACACGTACAGTACATACAAAAAGTTTTTCAATAACATTTTCTGGTGGTTAATATTTTAATATTGTGCAGACGATTTGCATGGTCTATACAGAAAGGATGGCAAATACTCTGATTGGAAATTGACATTCTGTTATAGAATGAATTAGCAAGCATAATGAAGAACATCTGCCAATGAGAGGAACAAATCATAAAGCAGCCTCAGACAACAGGATAATTAAAAGCTGATTTATTAGCAAAGGTGTAAATACTGTATGCTGAAAGATGAACCTGTTCTTCAGTAGTTTTAAAAGATTCATACTAACAGATTCAATAAAAAATGTAACAAAGAGAAATTGTGAAGCTGGTTATAAGTTAGGTTTGAATAGAGGATAAAATATGTGACTTTAAATTAACCAGGAGCATAAAAACTGTTTATTACCTCTTAAAGAAGCTTGATATATAGCCATATCAAATTGGTTCATAATTATCTGATGTTTTCCTCTGCTGGGACAACCAGAAAGATTACTGCAGCACATCATGGGATTTTTTGCCCTCTAAAATAAATTATAATTTCTGTGTTATTTTTAATTGTATAAACATTTATATCCCACTTTGTCTTATCAAAACAATCCTCATAACAATTACAAAACTAGCTAGCCAATACTACAGTCATAAAGGCTTCCAAGTAGCAAAGCAAGCAAATAAGATCAATTACACTCTACCTCATCCCAAATGAAGACAGAGAAGAATGAAAAAAGAAAAAAAAAGACTTGGGTTTTTAGTTCCCAAAGATCCTTGCCATGCCATCTGAAGTTGTTCCAGCTTCTCTTATTGTGAGATGATCAGAACTGCTGTAGTTAAGGATCTAAGCTACATGAAAATAGTAAATAATATGAAAACTATTCTCCTGATGACTAGATGTGTCATGGCCCTGTTGGATCCTGATTCAGAGGGAGAACAGAAATAATTACCAGGATCATACAACACAGATGGCACATCTTCCCTGGGATGTCCAGGGAGTCCAGGAGCTCAGGATGATGTCCCAGATGCTTCCAGAATTGGGGGAAGTGATCAACCAGACAGGGAGCCACCTGTCTTTAAGAATGCAGGGGAGGATTGACTGCAGTCAGGCAGCAGCAATGAGAGACAATAGATCCCTTCTGATGAGAAACAGCTGCCTCCCCCACCCAATCCATGGGTGCAAAGAGTGGAGCAGAGTGAAGTTCAGAGGAGGTCTGTGATGCTGCTTGTGAGGAGGCTTCCTCACCCCTCCTTACAAGGAACAACTGGTTCAGGGTAATTTAATCAGAGGCCAAGGACTGTTGGGAATAATCATATATCTTGACATGCACTCCCCTACTTTTGGAAACTTGATCCTAGACTTTGACTCATGTTTCAGCCTTTGGATTTGCATAGCTTGCTTTGCGGACTCTGACTCTGAATTGTGGCTTATGGATCTTTTTTACAAACTCTGCACCTGGTTTGTGGACTTGAACTTCATTCCTGTTGGGGGCTTGATTCTGGTGACTAGTGGACACAGCTGGTGGGACTGAGTTACATTGACTGTGGGTGGGGGTTGTTTTGTGGGGAAAGTGGAGTAGAGTTTTTACCAACACCCTTGGAGGACCATCTATTGTGATTTAGCAGTGCAATAAAATACTTTATTACTGCCTGCATCTGCCTATGTGATTTAGGTCAAAACAAGATGCTTAAAATTAGAGTCTGCAGTGGCCTAGACAAGACACCAAGACTGAAAAACCTGTGGTATAATAAAAGAGCTATCAGGCCAAGTATCATCACTTTCCAATCTTTTAGGACTTGGACTGGATCAGAGAATGAAGGCCAAGGTCAAAACCAAACCAATTACTCATCCATGAAGCCTCTACATTAATGAAAACAGTACATCAGATTTAAGTAGATGGAGATATGAAAGAATGTTAGACTCTTGCCCTTAAGGATAAGAGGATATAGTGGTATATGAAAAAGGACTCTAAATGTCAAACCATAAAATTATTTCCAGAGTGGAAGCATATTAGGTTTTTTTTGCAGTAAAAATAATGAAGAAACATGTGTTACCTTAATGACTATCAAAGGGTCAAAAACATAATTTAGAAAGTGCATATCTTGAATAATTATGCTTCCATTGAATAGCAGCTTGTAGTTACTTAAAATAGCTACTCAACCCAGAACAGGAAACATTAGGAACCAAAAGCTGATGCCAACTTTATCCATACTTTTATTGATTACACCATTAGAAGATTTAATAATATCACTCCTCATATCAGGAGTTTGTACATTTACTCATCTTCAAATGTAGAATATGCTATCACCTGTCAACAATAACCCCTATACTTTATATTGCTCAAATAAATGAGTTCAAAACTGGCTCCAGAAATGGTGATCTTAAGAATAATAATAAACAGTAAGATGGGTTTTAGTTCTTGGGACTTTCTAGCAATAACGTCAAGGTAATAACAAAAGGAATTATAAAGACCAATTATGACATACCGCAGCAGAATTAAAACTTACAAATATAAAACATTACACTTAGGGATTAAACAAAGATAAAGGTTTCTTTTCGTACTGCATAGATTACTTAGCTATTCACTGCAAGAATGTGAGACTTTCCTCAGTAGGTATCATCAGTGTAACTCATGGCTTGCTGAATCTTGCTCAGTTAGTGACATATAGTTTTACCATGCATTTGCTGTCTATTTTTAAAATACATTGTATGTATCCCATTCAAGAAATCTAAAATGGGAGATATAAGTTGGTTATTCATATAAATATACTTTTCCCCAAAGGTAAAACAAGCAAAATAAAGTTTATACACTTTGGCCAGGGGTGAAATCTACTTACCTTCCCTACCGGTTTGGAAGCGCTCGCCATCGTCACTTCTGATTTTTTACCCTCTGCACATGCGCAGAAGGCTTTGCTCATGTGCAGAGGGTTAAAAACCAGGAAGTAACGACATCCAGGTGAGTGGGCGGAATCTCGTGCTGTCGCCGCTAGCAGTTTACTGAACCACATGCTGCCGCTGCTACTGGTATGCGCGAGCTGGACAGAACTAGTAAGATTTCACCACTGACTTTGGCTTTGTGGAGATTAAGCAGAAATTGCTGGTTATCTTCCATCACTCAGAAGAACAGTACAAATCTCTTTAATCTCTGGGCTGAGAACAAGATAAGATCAGTGTTGTGTGATCAAAGGTGAACTTTAAAATTGTCAGTGCACTGAAGGTAAAGAAAAAACTTATCTAGGTTCCATCAATTACTACTGACCTCACCATTTATCCTCTCTCTCTCTCTCTCTCTTCCTCCTCTCCAATTATTCTTCCCCACCCACCCAACAAGAGCTGAGTTCATATATAGTAGAGCCATGATCTTCTGCAGAAGATTGTAGTAAAATAACTGTGTTAGTTTTTAAAGTGCCACAAGACAAATTGGCCTCAAATATAATTACAGGTTGCTTCTTGGTTGCTACTACCTTGCTTTAGATCATGCCCTGTTTGATACTTCTGGCACAGAATTATTAGCAAAACTCAACAATGCTGCTGTATTCCTAATGAAAATGGGGAAAGTGTCTCACCTTCACTTATAGTCTTTGAGGGTCATCCATCAAAGCCCACAGAGGTTAACTTTAACTTAACATTGTGGCCCTTATATAAAGTATAATGGATACATTGACCAAGATGGTACAAAGTATACTTGTGCTCTGCTTTCACTTTCTGTTTCTGGTGTTTCTTTGGGGACTGATTCTGGCATGTTCCTCAGACCTTCCTTCTAATTTGCCATCTATTAAGTTATATTCTTGCTATCAGTAAGAGGCTTGAATCTGAAGAACTATGACTGAGTTGAATTATCATCCTCCAGCACACCGATGAGGTTTGACTTCTACTCCCCCTTTTCTTTCCAGATTCAGAGCTGCCCAAGCAATTGTAAGCCATGTAAGCCAGACTCCTGCATGTCTCAATACAAAACAAAACTGTATCTACAGTAGTTGAATTGTATCAGTAAGACTGTGGGAGAGCATATTGATCAAGGCACTGTTAGATATATCTTGAATATATGCATCTACATATGCTGTTGGTTATTCACCACTGAAGTTAAAGATCAGCTATTTGAGTATCTGTGACTCAAGAAATCATTCTTCATCTATTGTGCCAGCAGCAGATTTAAGTTTCTCTCTGCTCTTTGTCTTTAATTGTGCAGCATCACTTTGAAACGAGTTCCACTTTGCAATCTTGACTGGCTCTTGCAATATAACAAGGTGCTTGTAGTACTTTACCAAACAACTTTTTCTCATCTATATGTAATCAATATGAAAACCATGATGCTAATTAAGATGGTCATTGATATTTCCGTTTATTTTCATCTCCCCACATTTTATAAAGTGTGACTATCACCTGCTTTAAACAAACCAGGGTAGACACATTCTGGGGATAAATAATCTAATGAATATTTGCTGCATACAGTGTCATGGCCTTCTTGGTCAATACATATTGACTATTATTTCACTCTTATCACTTGTGGGTTTTTTTTTTAAAGATGTGCTAAAATACTAGCCATTGTAGCTGTCCAGCCCCTAACTAAAGATATACGTTGCTTTATTAATCATGTCAAATCATTAAAAAGACAGTTATGGAAAGTGATTAAACATTTAAGAGCGATAGATCTGTTTCAGTTATTCAAATCTCTTTTTCCCAGAATGAGAAACTGACCTTACCTAGATAATTCTGACACTGAAACAACCATATGCTCTTTGTTAGTGACATTTTAAAATAACCCCCTTTTCTCTCTTGGCCTTAGCAAGTTCATACAACAGATTTTCCCAGATAGTCTTCTAGTTGCCCGTAAGTCAGATGAGAGAGATGGAAAAACACTTGATAAAAGAAATACAAGGAAAATGTGTTGAAGAGAGTTGCTTCCTGTTTTTTTTTTCCCCTGTTCAATTGCAGACTGTATATTCAACATAGTTTTTGAGCCTTGGTATTTAGGAATGGGGAAGGGGGAGTTTGTTAAACTCAAGATACATTTAACTATACTAAGTCATCAACCTGACATAAAAATAAGTGAATCACAGACTCAAGCAGATGTAAAGTGGCTTAAAGTGACTTTATACCTTCAATGCAGACATAACTGGGTAATTTTTAATTACTCTTATTTTGGATTGGTTGCTTTGGATTTTTTTCCCCTTACCTGTGAATTGCTTTTTTTTTAATTTGAAAGAAATATATACACTATCAAGTTAGAAGCAGTTTTTTCAGCTCTGCACTGTGCTGGGAAGGCATCTGTTTATATGAGCATCACTGTGTTATGTTTTTAAATAAACTCATTTGGCTTTGTATCTGGTGGCTTCTTTTTTTTAAAAAAATGGCTTATTTAAAGTCCATTTTCCCTCTCCTTTCCCCCTCAAGCTTTTCAATTTGGCCTGTGAATTTTATAACTTGAGCTCTCATTGCAAATTTCATAGAGCATTTCACAACCATTAGTAAAATAAATCAGATTTTTGAAAGCTTCCACCTAAAACCTGAGGTGGAATTTCTGATCCTTTTCTTTAACTGTCTTGTATTCCACAGAGTGAGGGGGTTATTTAAACATAAAAGATGTCAAATTAATATTTTAAAAAGGCACTCAAATAGGCTGGAAGGACTATTTAGAGATTACATTTGAAACCTAAGCACTATAGGCATTTTCTGTCATTGTTCTTTCTAACAAAAGGAAATATTCACATTCTGATAATAAACTGACCACCTGTTGTCACGAAAGTTTGCCCCTAGCTGACTTGATTGTACTTTGAAAACTTTCTTAGGCACAGCTGTGATGTGGTGGGAATACCTGCCATGAAAAGAAAGAAAAGGAATAATATTTTTATGGCCAGAAATAACCTTTTGTACCTGTCAAAAGTGTAAAGAGAGGCAATTGTTTTGAGGTGTGGCAAAAACTCTACATAAGTTTGTGTTCTTGCCATCTGGCTTCCTTTAAAGTTTAATTTATTGAACTTGCCATAGCTGCAGAATTTAGGGTCTGAGTCATTCTGAGTCATACCTAACAGGTCTTCCCTGCAGAGGCACCGTGTAACTTCTGTTTCTCCATTACCACCACCTCTTCAACAGTCTGTAAGCTCCATGGGTCCTCATCCCAAACAATACTTCTTCCATAGGATTTCTTTACTTGAGAAAACATGGATGGGTGAGGAGCCACACAATGATGGACAGATGTGTAGTAAGAAAACAAAAACCTTTCAGCAGTCAGTGGGTTTGAAGAGCTATCTAGAAAGGTAACTGATATTATTACTTCCATCAAGGATGCATATGATTAACTTTCCAATTACTCATATTTGATGGTCCAACTTGCAAATTGTGCCTAACATAGGAATTAAAACCAATACAAAACCAGGCAAAACAAAAAACAAGGATATAGTGCAATTGAGGTCTAAGCAGAAGCATTTAATATCTCCCATTACAGAGACAGTACAGAAGGACAATATAACAGATGAAAGGCCAGGACAGATGCAGCTTCCTTATCTTTATTTCACCAAAAATTATCTACAAAATACTATCAATTCCATCTCAGTAATATATTCTAGTCTGAAACCCAACTAAAAAGGATTCAGATAATCAGTATCTTCCAGTACTCTCTGAAGCTGCCAACTAACCATGTTTTCAATAACATTTCTTTTTTAAAAAAGAGGTTGACATGGAAAATTGCCTTATATCAGGGGTGTCAAACTTGTGGCCTATGGGCTGAGTACATCACATGCTGGCCACACCCACCCCATTGTAGCAAAGGGGGGGAAAGTTCTGATACATCATGTGACCATATGTCATTGCGAGTTTGACACCCCTGTCCTATATCATTGAATCCAGTGATGGTTTCTTGAAAGTTTTTCTTTAAAAGTTAGTGGAACCACCTGTTCTTCAAGGATGTATTCATTATCACCTGGACTTTTGGAAACAACACACATTGACAAGTGCTTACAACTTAAAAGACACTATCCAGTTCATCGATACTAAGAAAATTAAATTCTTTCCAGATAACCAACCAGATGACCCTCAAGCAACTCTGTAGGGCTTGCTCAACCAGAGTCCAACTCAAAGCAGATCCAAGTGACTTCATCTAACAAATGACTATTTTTCACAATAGCTCTCCTTCCTTAGGAGAGACTGAGTTACACTTAATAGGGCTGGATGAAGTAAAAGAAGAAAAATGCCTATATTTTCAACTTTGATCACCACAAAGTAAATTTAATAATAGATCTCCGTATGCTGCAATAGACCAAGTAAGTCCATAAGTATGAAACCTCTCAATTTTCATGCTTTATACCTCTGCCTCCTGCTTTTGAGCAGTATGTTTATCATTCTTGCTATCACCATTTATCTTACTCAAGACACCTCACATGACCTAACTGCAGTGTGTATGAGAGAAAACATGTTTGCCTTACTGACTTATTGAAAGGTCAAAATCTTACTTACCCTCACAAGGATTTTATTGGTATAAATAGCCAGCTGTGTAGCATAGAAAACATGATGGTTTCCTCCCTTGCTTCTCCTGCTGTGGAGATAAACCAATCACACAAATGTTGAACAACATCAGTTTATATTAAGAAAGAAAATCCAAACTCATTTTTAAAAATTATTTTCATACTCAAAATCCAAATAAGTAGCATTGGAGGAGATAAATGCTGTTTGGCTACAAATAGAAAATGCAAGAAAAAAAGTAATATTTCAGAAAGACCACATGATATAAATCCAAGTAGGAATTTATTTTACAGAGTCCCAAAGTATTTATTTTGCAGGAAGAGGGGGGGGGATATCTACTATTTGACAACAATAGATTCCCAATACAATCAAAATAAAAATACATTTAAAAGTATGCTGAAAATATTAATAATTTAGCAACATACTGTAAGAAGGTGAAATTGAAAGTTGTCAAAATCTATCTGATAATGAAAACTATCCAACAAAAGGGGCAGTACAAGACTACTACAGACCAATTGCCTGTTTATCAAGAAGTTTCAAATTGCTAACTAATGTGATAGCTGACGCAGTCTGAAGAACATCTAGTTGAAAACAAGCTCCTTCCACCTAAGCAGAAAGGAAAGCAGAAGGATAAAAGATCAGCTCCTAATTGACAAGATGATTTTGGAAAACCACAAGCTGAATAAAGCTTGGCTTGATGGGAAAAAAGGCTTTCAACTTCCTGCCACATGATTGGAATATCAAGTGCCAAGAAATGAAAGAAGAAGAAGCTTTGAATAAAGATCAATAGCACAATGGAAGACACAGTTGCTGTTCAATGGTGATACATTAGGACAGGTTGAAGATAATGCCAATAGGAATTGATCACTTGGGTGCAAATCCAAAACATCTGGAGCAATGCCAACACCATTACTATCAGTCAATTGCAAAAGGCAGCTTTACTCCTGCAATGATACCTTTAATATTATAAATCAACAACATCTGCCTATCCAGGTCCTTGCAAAGTATCTGACAGATAGACATGCCAAATCCAGTCTAAGCATGTGGCTAATTGTATCTGGAATATGGCTTGATAATTAGTGGCATTGACAAAATCAACATCAGTCAATTGCAAAAGGCAAATTTACTTGGAACAGCTTACATCCTGTGATGATACCTTTAAAACCATTAAACATTCACAGCTGTCTAACACAGGTCCTTAAGAAGGACTTGATAGGTGGACAAAAATGCCAAATAACTGGCTGACAATGTGATCAACCATAATACTGATTGATGCCTTTTTCATGGGGAAAAAAAAACTAGAAAACGGAGGTGAGATTTGGGCATTATGTTAATCGAGTTCAAATCACCAGGACCAGATGGATTACACCCCAAGATTCTGAAGGAAATGGCAGACGAGATCTCAGAACCACTGAACTATATCTTTCAAACATCTTGGAGCACTGGGGAACTGCCAGAGGACTGGAAAAGAGCTGATGTAGTTCCTATCTTTAAAAAAGGGAAAAAAAATAGACCCAGGAAATTACAGACCTATCAGCCTGACCTCAATATCAGGGAAGATTCTGGAAAAGATAATCAAGCAACAAATCAGTGAACACCTAGAAGCAAACAAAGTAATAACAAAAAGC
>JANHFK010005056.1:6731-17009 GCA_036250565.1 Sibynophis collaris | reverse complement strand
AATGGTATAAGGTTTCCTGCCTGAGCAGGGGGTTGGACTAGAAGACCTCCAAGGTCCCTTCCAACTCTGTTATTCTGCATTCCGTTGAGAATTAAATTTCTCTGATTTCTTTTGTCTGACCATAGCCTTGGTTGTGACTCTTACTTCTGTTCCTCGAGGTTATTTCTACTGCCCATTACAGCAGGACTTCCAGCCAGCTGTGGATACTCTGTTTAGTAATGGTTCATCAGATACCTGACTTACAGTGCTGGGCAAGATGTGATCCATGGCCTTGGAGATCCATATTATTAATAACCTAGAGGGAGTGAGTCACCTTTTCTTGATGACGCCAAGCAACTTTCCAAGGGATAAGAATTTATATTGCAAAATGGGAATCACAGCGTTTCTTCCTTTTGGAAAAGAACACATTGTCTGCGCAACAACCTATTCTGATGAGCTGAAGCAAAAACATGAAAGATGCTGAGTATCTGATTCCCCTCTTTCTCTTCCCTTTGTCTTAAAGCGAGTAGATGCAGGGTGAAATTCACCTCCATTCCCTATTGGTTTGTAAATGTATGTGCGCCCCTCACACACTCGCTTTGCTTGAATGCGCAAAGCCTTCTGCGCATGCGCAGAGCAGTGGTGAAATCAATTTTTTTTTTACTACTGGTTCTGTGAGCATGGTTTGGTGGGCGTGGTGTGGCTTGGTGGGTGTGGCAAGGGAAGGATACCGCAAAATCTCCATTCCCACCCCACTCCAGGGGAAGGATACAGAAAAATCCCCATTCCCTCCCCACTCCTGGGGGAAGGATATTGCAGAATCCCCATTCCTACCCCGCTCTGGGGCCAGCCAGAGGTGGTATTTGCCAGTTCTCCAAACTACTCAAAATTTCCACTACTGGTTCTCCAGAACCTGTCAGAACCTACTGGATTTCACCCCTGCCCTAAAACTAACCCTATCCAAAAAGCTTCTTCAGCTCTGACACTGGCCACTGAAAGAATGCAAATGATCAGCTCTCTGCAAAGAATATAAATCCTTCCATTCCCCACTATCTAGTCAGAGGTGAAGAAGCGTCTTGGATGAGAAGTGAAAAGTCTTCAAAAGAAAAACAAACAAACTACAGTTGCTTCCTGTAAAAGCACATTGGGACAGCTTTATACCACTTTCTTTTACTTCTAATAATGTTTAGTCTATTTGAATAATGTCGTAGAGCTGGAGCTATTTTCATTTGTTCTTAGTTATGTCTCTGGAGATTCTTCAAATCTTTAACAAGTCTCCTTTGTAAGTCCAATATAGGAAAATTATCCAGGCCATTCTCTTGGTAAATTATTTGCAGCCCCTTTTAATTAATAAAACACCAGCTGGTTTCTATTGTAGTGTAGAGTAACATACTTTTATATGTCACTGTTGTAACCTATCCATTGTAAATCCACTATCCATTCCATTTATGTGTTATTAAATGAAACTTGTCCCTCTTCTGTAACAACTTTTAAATATAGTCTGTCTATAGAGACAATAGGCAAATATTGCTGTTGACATATGAACGTTTGTCTCAATTTTTAAAAAGTCTCCTTCAGTGTTTTTAGTGTTAGAATAGTTTGCACTGTTCTAAACTTAGTCAAGTTTCTGTGTTCTTCTCCTTTAATTGAAATCTTTAGTTTCCCCTGGTGTCCAATGTTTAAAATCTTATTTTATTATGCTTTATTTATTTTATTATTATTTTTTAAATCAAAACCGAAGCATTTTCTCTCAAGGATGATTCTTTATAATTAATTCCAAAAATCTTACTTCAAATTTATCTGGACACTTAGTTCATTTATAGGTTTCTAAAATCAAAGCTTTAACCAATATTTTACTGTTTATTTTTTAAAATGTTTTTTAAAGTTCTTAAGCTTGCTGTTAAATTTTTCTTTCATTAAGGATTGAAAGCAAGCTCACCTTTCATTTTCAAAGTTGTTAATTCAAAGATTTTTAATAGCCAAAAGATGGTTAACAAGCAATTTCTAAAAACAATTAGAAAAGTAAGTATGCAGATTTAATGTCCTTTCAAAGACATTGACCATGGTTTGAACAAGATGGCTCTTCCTTCATCTCCAACTGCCCAAAATCTGCCAGGGACCACTGTTATGCAATCTTCCTGTGTGAAGGAATTCTCTGCAGCACTTGTGGGTGATGTCAGGTCCTCTCATTTGTCTGGAGAAGTTCAAAGAGCTGGTCTGCTTACTGGATTTCATTCTGTGCTGCAGTTGCCAGCTCCACTTTTTGAGGAGCCATCTTCAGTCCAATGTTCCTCCTCCAGAAGTCACTTACACTACTTTATGATGGGACATTGCTATGACAATGTTGTAAGTCATAAAAAAATCTCTCAATAGCTAATTTAAATTTTTTTATGGCATCCATTGAATTAGAACACATACCTTTTATTTCTAATATAATGTTGATCATGGGGCTTAATCTAGAGCAAGGGTGTCAAACTCATATTGTCACGGCAGCATCACGTCAGTGGTGGGTTCCTACCGGTTCACTCTGGATCTTGCGAACTGGTAGCAGCAAGGGGGGGAGGCTCTGCCTACCCACCCGGACCTCATCACGGATGCTGTGTGCATGCTCAGAAGCGCCGCGTGTGAGCGAAGCATGCGCATGTGCCCACACTCCCATTGCGAACCAGTAGTGAAGGTAAGTGGAACCCACCCCTTTTTTCCCCTTAGCTAAACCGGGTGTGGATGTAGCCCTGTTGTAGAGCATTGTTTTCTAGTTCAGAATCTCATTTACCAGAGTTAAAGTGCAGTATTATGTTTTGTTGGCTACTGAGTCTTTTTACAATTTGTCTTATAAATTATGAGTTCTGAATGTTGGCTTTGTAGTATGCAGATATGTTTTTCCTCAGGAGATATGCTAGAATGTCCTAAACTGTCAATCAATATGATTTTTCTTTAGTGTAAATCAATGTGATTTTTATTTATTGGTCAGCAAGTTAGCTGCAATTTATTTCCTTAATACAAATATTGTAAAATCTTGACAAGGAAAAATACTTTTGTCCATCTATATCTAATGCATCAAGCAGAACTTCCCCACCTAAACACTAATTTATTATTGATCAGAATTGGGCAAATCTTGAGGAAAACAGCATCCATGCAGAGATAGCTAGGAGCAATTTATAAAACAGCTACAAAAACTTAGAGGAATATACACTTGTTTTAATAATTTGAAGAGAGGTGCTTTGTGGGTGGTCCTGCAGAAGGATTCATACAACATGTTATTATTTCCATAATGTTTCAACTGTATTATGGAAATCTACTTCAATAGGCTATACTGAAATCCACATTTCCTGTGGTCTTCAGTTATTAGTTTTTATTTTGATATATGTTAGATTAACTACTGAATTTTTTTCTGTTAACATGATCAGAGGATTCACTGGAATAAGCTTTTGGATCATTTCCTCAGCAGATGGGAGTATTTGCTAACTATGTCTGAGTTGGAAGTTGGACCTGAATAGTATTTCCAAACATCAAACAATATTATGACTGTAGGGTAGTCCTGATCAAACAATATCTTAGAAGTAGGCACTGGTGAACTAGTCTCATGGTGTTATTATAAACATTACATAGATATATCCATAAAGTCACCAGGAACTGATTTGAGTTGAAGGAGATTACTTTTTTCCACTGCTTTATCCTACTTAGATTCATATAAACATCCTTGCTTGGTACCTATCATATTTGTAACTACTTTTCTGTCTCCCATTCCCAAAATTAGGTTACTAAATCTAGGCAGCTACCAGTGTGAATATCCTATCATGCCCTGATAAAATGCTAAATCATGCATTTCAAGGGCATTGTAGGAAATGAAGCATGGTGTTCTCAGCTTCTTGCTACTCAGCCTCTAGCAATGGGGGTTCCAAATGCAAGGCAAGATCTCTTTTTCCCACCTCCCCCCAGAGAGGATTTTGCTAAGTCTTTCAAGGCTGAACCCATCCTACTTGCCATCCTGTTCTTCTATACCGAAACTGATTTGAGGAGGAGACAAAATGAAATGCTATCAAATGCAGAGCTTAGTACTGCACCAAGCTGAGATTTTCTATATACATATTCATCCAGATAATGAATAAAACAAGTTTACATAGAGGAAAGAATGATACTTACAATATGTGATTGCAAGATCAGATGTGACGATCAAAACAAATATGTTTACAGGACTGGAAGAAATAATTATATTTATCTGAAAAAAGATACCCCTTCCCTTAAATAATTACTGTTAAAATGGAGAAATAACTAGGTTTGTGAAAATATGTATGTTGTTGTATATGTCAAGAGTTACAGTTTTGAGGTTGGGTCTATCTTAAATTCAGAACCATCTTCTTTTTGGGGAAATGTGAGTGTTCTACTTTTGATCAGTGCTGGCTCTTGGTGACTGCAGTATTCTTGGCAATATTTCAGAAATGATTTTCCATTGCCTTCTTCCTAGGACTGACAGAGAATGACTGATCCAAGGTCACCCAGATGGCTTTGTGCCTAAGGCAAAATTCAGTCCCTCAGTTTCTAGCCTGATGCTTTAAACTGGGTGGACATAAGGCTACTGTAAATAAGCTATAGGACATCTGGTTCACATAAGAAACTATCACATACACAGCTTATATCTAGGCAGAAAATTGTTTTCAGTTTTGCCCCTTGGTTTTATTATAAGCTTGTGCTAGATTCTGAATATTCAGTATACAGTACATAGCTATGGCTCTATTAAGTTGGTCTTGCTGTGAGAAATATTAAAAGAGGTATTTTTAAAATTAGTCCATGTGGAGAAAATATAAGAATGCAACATGCACAATTGGCAAAAAAAATCATTTTAGGAACATTTATTTTGTGTATTGGTGCCCAGGAGTTGTATCCCTAAGGTGAGTCATAGGTGAGGCTTTGTTTCTGGTAGAGATGGAGGACTATATAAAATCTTCCTTCCTTATTCAGCAAAGCTCTCTTGAGTTTAATGTAGATTCTACTTAATGTAAATCTACACCTCTACCTTCCTCCTCCATTCTGTTGCCTGATACATTCTTCATTGCAGACTCCTAGCTTGTCCTCCTGATTCCAAACTTCTGCCCCATCTTGAGAGGTTGCTTTCAACCTAGCTTTGATAACAATGATCTTCATTGTGCATCAGGATGGTGGATAATGATTCAGTTATATTGCACCAATGTTAAAAGAGAGAGGGAGAATTACATTTGTGACTTTTTTTTTTGAAGCTTCACAAGAATTCCTGCAAGCAGAAGAGAATGAAATTAATTCAATATACCATGGAGCTGAATTGATTTTCTCTGCTAGATTTCCCCCCCTTTATTTGCATTTACAAAAACATTAATTCTCACACAGTGCTGCCTCGACATTAATTACTCTGCAACAAAGACAAATGATCTTGTAAACTGCTCGGTGCATGCATGTATTAATAATGGTGGCTGTATGGTAGGATCAGAAATAGGTGGAAATTTAAGTAATTAATATAATGAAGCAAAGCAACACTGCAAGGTGAATAAAGATACAGCTTCTCCTTGAAAACTGTTTTATTTGTAAACATTGCTATGTCCAACCCATGAATATCACAAGAGGCCAAACTCTTCTCATGCTGCATAAACATTGAAATTGTCCTCATGTCACTGTTTTCCTTAAAGGGTGACTTCTTTAGAGCTATTTTTCCCTGTATCAGAACTTGCATTGTTTTCTATAGTGAATGTAGATATACATAATTACAACTTCTAAATATTAACTATCACACAAAATCAGTGAGTTTGGGATGATAGCTTTCAAGATGTGAGTGAAGTTGTTAGAGCAAGATCCAGTCTGAATTGGTCAGTGGGACCAAATGTTTATTCTTCCAAGTTTTTGGACTCATGCTGGAGCCCACCATCAGAGACTTCTCTCTGTCTCAGGAATGTACTCTGGAATGTTCTACGCATTGTGTTTATATGGTTCCTGCTCTGTATGGAGAACTAGGTGGGTAGAAACTGAGGCGCGACAGAGCAACTCTTGATAACATTTAATTCTAACAATAACAAGGCACTCCGCACGGGCTACAACTCTCTCGGTGGCTTGCCATCTGACAGCTTCTTAAATAGAGGAGCTGTCAAATGGTTGTCCAATCGTAGGGCTTCATTTTCCCATTGTTTGACTGCTTGCCTCTTAGCCATTCAGGAACATCGTCGTAACCGCGAGGACTTAACAGTTTCTGATTGTATGTGGTTTTTAGTTGTTGTTAATTAAAGCTTGGAAGAGTAAGCTGGTGATTGACTCACACTGGATCTTGCAACATTATCCTGGGACAACTTCATTTGTGTTGTTATAGTTCACCATTAATTAGTGATTCAAAAATGTGAAAACTTTAGGTTGCAATCATTGCCTGATATGGCCAAATTCAATATTATCAAATATTGTAGAAAATAATTCAGCAGCAATATGGAGCAATTTTTAAAGATCTAAAAAACAAGTAGAGGTATTACATTTATTAGCAAAAAACTAGTTATATACTGTATGTGCAAGCAAAGTCATAAGAATAGTAACTTCAAAATATTGGTCTCTTGAGCCATTTTATTTTGCAGACGAGAGATAATGAAAAACCTAGGCAATAATTTCTGGGAAAAGAAGGTAGGATAATGCCATGTTTTCCTGAAAATAAGACCCTGTCTTATATTTTTTTTGAACCCTGAAATAAGCACTTGGCCTTATTGCCATGCACTCAAAAGCCAGATTGGGCTTATTATTAGGGGATGTCTTATTTGGGGAGGAAACAGGGTAGTTAAGCACAATTTCTTACTTGTACATACTTAACATAGTAGCCATTTCCAGAACAACAGTCTTATCTAGTCAGCAAATCCCAAAGTCAAACATTCTGTTTGGAGTACAAAATCTAGAAGCGGTTTTCAAGTAGAAACAAAACTAGAAGTATTCTTTTCTTTGATTGAAGCAGTTAATTTGCTCATTCTCAAGATCCATCAGTTTTTCCACCCATTCTACCATTGTGGGGATTAATATATCTTTCCATTTTTGTACATAAAGATTTCTCACTGCAGTCAGCATATACAATAACAGATTTTTTTAGAACTTACATTTCATTTTATATTCATTTTAAGAATATTCTGCATTAAAATATGAATCTGGCCCCAATATGTATTTGCTTTATCACAAGTCCACCTGGACTCTATTATTTCTAAGTATCTTCAAAATCCGCATATCCTTAGTCTTATTTCCAATAGCCAACAAAATTGAAGAACGTCTAAAACCAATTTGAATCAACACAACACAAACAACAAATATAAAATAGATATAGATAACAGAATCAGCAAGCTGCATTGTGTTTTTTTTCCTTAAAAAAAATAAAATAATCAAAAGAAAGTTCATTATTCCTTAAAAAAAAGTGTCCTAAACAGAATGCTCTGTTAAACTTAGAAGGTCAGATGGTATGAATGTAAATTGCCAATTGTGGAAATAAACAATTAATTGCTACTTGTGCTAATTAAATTATAGGGATGTGGGGGTTATTATGCTGCTGAAGCTATTAGTAATAAAGACAATTCTGTTCAGTCAGCAAGAGATGCATCAGGACGTCGCTCAGTGAGAAGTTAAAGGTGAAGAATTGTAGAGGATTATGAGAAAGTGGAGAGATTTTTATAGCTCTGTGCTGTTTTCCATAGCTCTCTATTGCAACACTCTTGTGAATTCAAATGTTAAACTGCATTCATGTGAAGAAGCAAAATACCAATCAATTGCTTTAAACTAACCAAATCTAAGAACACATTTCATATTCTGTTTTCCTTCCCTTCTTGTCTCATCTTTTTTTTTTCTCCCTTTAAACATTAAAGTGCATCTACAATGTGACATTTGTGCTTAATGATCTGAGGATTAAATTACTGGGGGAAAAAGTTGTTTAACTTGCTTAATAGCAGGCCGTTCAATTGCACAATGACAAGCTGAGAATTGGGATTCCCTCTCCCCTTCCAAAAGACTTCATAACAGCCATCCCTCCCCCTGCAAGACAGTAAAATATCTCTTGCTGTGACAAATTATTGATCTTCATTTCTCCTCAGATGCCTAACAATTCAGATGGCAAAAACATCGTTACAGCCTGCACAAGGAAAGGAGTAGAAGCTAACTGGAACATTTACTCTTTGCCTTCAAACAAAGAAATGAAAACCATTATGGCGCCACATGCCATAATGCACACCCACACACCAGTGGTGGGATTCAAAAATTTTTACTACTGGTTCTGTGGGCGTGGCTTGGTGGACGTGGCATGGCTTGGTGGGCATAGAAGGGGAAGGATACTGTAAAATCTCCATTCCCACCTCACTCCAGGGGAAGGATACTGTAAAATCCCCATTCCCTCCGACTCTAGGGGAAGATTACTGCAAAATTCCCATTTCCTTCCGATTAGCTGGGTCTCAGGAGACAGAGAATAGATGGGGGTGGGGCCATCTACCTACCTTCCCTACCAGTTCAGAAGTGCGCACTCTGCGCCACCTTCACGTCTGATTTTTGATCGTCTGTAGTCTGCGCAGAAAGCTTCATGCATGCGCAGAGAGTTAAAAACCAGGAAACCATGACATCTAGGTGGGTGGGTGGAGATTTGTGCTGCCGCTGCTACCAGTTCACCGAACCATGCACCACCACCACTACCCGCATGCTCAAGCTGGACAGGATTTCACCACTGGGCGGGACCACTCAGAGGTGCTATTTACCGGTTCTCCGAACTACTCAAACTTTCTGCTACCAGTTCTCCAGAACTTGTCAGAACCTGCTGAATACCACCTCTGCCATACACATACATATATGTTGGACTGCACTTTTTAATGGTATCTTGATTGATATATGATACCTTGACTACTGAACAACAGATGTCCTTCATGCTCTCCTCCTTTATCTGTGTGATTCTGAGGAATATTGTTTATGAAAAGAGCATAGAAAATGTCATCATACTGCCTTGAACAACTCATAGTGATTACACATACTATTTATTTGTTAGTCTGGATTTGACTCATTTCTTCTTTAGGAATAACAGAATAACAGAGTTGGAAAGGATCTTGGCAATCTCCCACTCCTACCCCCTGCTCAAACAGGAAATCCTATACCATTTCAGACAAATGGCTGTCTAATCTTTTCTTAAAAACCTCCAGAGTAGGAGTACCCACAACTTCTGGAGGCAAGTTGCTCCACTGATTAATTGTTCTAATTGTCAGGAAGTATCTGAGGAGTTGCAAAAACTGTCAGGAATAGCAAGAGAGAGGGTTCTGCATACAGGACAGCAATCTCCCTGCTGTCCTTAACTGTAATCCTTATTTAATATTTTTCTTAGAAAACACATGACATAGATAGTGGACAGAGAAATTAGCTGGGTATTTTGTCTGAAGTATATGTATCTATTAGTATGGTAGAATTAAAAATCATCTATCATTGTAGTACAGCTATTGAAAAAACCCTAATGGAAGTTATTTTTTCATTATTTCTTCCTTTGAGGTTTGACTTAAACATACAAAATCAGGGAGGGACAATTAGATGAATGACTGTCTGTGAAACATTAAATATACCTACAGAGCTCTTGCCCATTTAGAAATAAGTATAAGAACAACACATTCCACTCAGGAGAATTTTTCCAAAAAGTTGTTGTTTTGAAATTATTTCTAAAACAAATTTTCTTTCATAAAATTGACTGGGAGTTGGTTGGAAAAAAAATTAGAGAAGTTTTTTTCTGGAACTAGCAAGGCTTGTGCATTTTATTACCTATTCACTTTTATCTCCTCATAATTACTAGCAGAATGATAGGAGGTAGCTATCATTCACTATGACTGATTGATTTATTGAATTTGTTTTTTATAGCTGCCCATCTCAACAAGTGACTCTGTATGGTGTATATCAATACTCCTTGAAATTCATTTACAAGGAGAACACAGTCCACAGTATCTTCAGTGCACAGGATTGCACTACATAAAACCAAACAAGATTTCAATCAGAGATCATTGAAGAAAATTCCCAGCCACAGTAAAACAGACTAACACATTTTTGATTCAGCAGGTACATCAGATAAAACCAATGGAAACTCTGTAAATGCATAAAGCCATCTTTTCTAGTGCAAAAAATTAGTACAGTATAAGGGATCTAAAAATGTAGAAAACTGAAGGACAATGAATGAGGAAGTTTGGGTCAAATATTTAAACTGAGTTTAAGTGTCAGGGTTCCAGAAACCCTCCCTCCAAAGAACAAACTCCAAACGATCATGTTTCAAAAGTCCATTTATTGTAGAAGAGATACTGGCACGTCTGGGAA
>JANHFK010005053.1:77633-96065 GCA_036250565.1 Sibynophis collaris | reverse complement strand
AACTCTGGAGAGAAGGGGATAGAATAGGGGAGGCTTCTGTGGGGCAAGCCTGAGGGAGAGAAGGGGATAGGATAGGGAAGACTTCTGTGGGGCAAATTTGAGGGAGAGAAGGGGATGGAATAGGGGAGGCTTCTGTGGGGCAAATCTGAGGGAGAGAAGGGGATGGAATAGGGGAGGCTTCTGTGTGGCAAGGCTGAGGGAGAGAAAGGGAGAGGAGAGGCCAATCTTAACTACTCATTAATTTTCAAGCTGTAAGTATTGATTTATCAAGCCCCATCACATAGTTTCATAGCGGAGTACGGGTATTCAGCTAGTAATGAATAAAACTGAAATCTATTTACCCAGCTATATGATAATCTGCCAAATTCTTGACATCCCTGCTTTTTTGTCATTTTGAATTACAAATGGTTATTATGGTTTACAATAATGAATGCAGTTTTGAGTGCATTTTTAAAAAAGAAAGCATTTGATTGGGAGGGTAAATTTTTGTAAGTTCTGTTTATAGGTAAACCTCAATTTATGACCACAGTTAAGCCTGGAATTTTGGTTGCAAGTCATTGTAGTCATTAAGTAGGTCATCATATGTCTCAATTCTATCACCATTATTATGATGGCTATTTGGTGAGTTACCATGATTGTTTAAGTAAACCATGTGGTTGTTAAGCAAATCCAGCATATTCCATTAGCATTCTCCCCCCTGCAAATCACAGTCATGTGATCATTGGACAGGCAACAGATCATAAATGCGAATTGGTTGCAAACTGTGCAATCTTGTGATCATGCCGGGGTGGCAGTCACAACTTTGAGGAACGGCTCATAAGTAACTTTTTTTTGAGACCAACATAACTTCAACCAGTTGTTAAGCTGAGTTCTCAGTTGAGAACTACTGATCTAGAGTGTCTCTACGTATTACATTGATTAAGGCTATTATTAAGAGTGTGAACCTGAGATGACTCTTTCAGACAGTGTGACAGTTCATTGTGTCCTGATTGAGACAATTGTGTCTCTCTTCTTCCCTTCTTTCCAACTATTGCACTCAATCTCCCTCCCACACAAATGGCACAAATTTTCTTCCTCACTCATTCGACGTTGTGTCCTTATGGAACTTCTCTCTTTGTGAATGTCATTTCACTTTATTTAATTTGAATTCTTTTCTCTTCTCTTTTCTCTTTTCTTTTCTTTTCAGTTTTGTAATCTTTGAAGTTTTGCTGTATTTGCTGAGGCCTCTTTCCTCTGCATATTTACTACAATGAGAAGAGGTGTTCTACCATGAAATGGAAAAATAGAACAAATTTAACCAGCTTGACTTTGCCTAAATTATTATGGGAACTGCATGTTCATGAAGGCTCTAAGAATTCTTTTTGGATTCTAAGCTGCACTCCCAGAAGGAGAATTTCTATGATCCCCAAGGATTGAGGTACAAGGGATAAAAATATATTTTAGAATCACTGCCCACTCCCACATTGAAATTCTCTCTGCTTCCTCAGCTCTGATGTCGATAAGATTTTACTGTTCCCAGAGTGGGTTGTTAGAAAGCACAATGGTTCTCCATAGCCTCAATATTCATCTATTCGCAGTCTACTGTGTCTGCACACAATAGCTACTTGGTGGCACTATTTGGTCAGCTCAACTGACTTTATAGACATTGCATAATTTCTTTTGAAGTAATTTTGAAGCAAAAGATATTGAGGGAAAGGCTTCCAATTTGCTGAAATGATGGTTCTGCTCTTCCCTGCTTGTTTTTCCCAGTAATATAACAACCATTTTCATTGTTTTTATGTTTTTACGATGCACAGCACCCGAAATAACTAGTTAAAATGGGCAGCTATAGAAATTAATTAAATAAATGCATAATGCATTTTAGCAACACTTGTCTCAGAGGACGGCAGTAAAGCTCAATATGTTAATATGATTCAAGACTTTCCCATAATTCTTTTTACATGTAAGATGCCAATGGCTCATCAAGATTAGCTGCTTATCATAAAGTACAAACAAAATGTCTAGATTTTTGCTGTACAACTCCTAGATTTCTTCTTTTCATGTGCCAGGCAAAAGGAAGACTATGACTCTTTGCTAATTCTTGCATCATTTGCAACCTCCTTTTGTTTCTTTATCTTCTGAGCTTCTCTAATACCCTTTTCATAACACAGAAGAGGGCCAAACATGCAGCAAGGTGTTTACTAATACAGATATGAACATTTGAGGTCCTTGATTTACAACAGTTCTTTTAGTGACCATTCAAAGTTACAGTGGTACTGTAAAAAGTGACTTATGACCGTTTTTCACAATTACAACCTTTGCAATATCCCCATCATCATGTTAGCAAAATTCAAATGCTTGGCAACAAGTTCATATTTATGACAGTTGCTATGTCCCAAGGTCATGTGATCACTTTTTGCAATCTTTGGACAAGCAAAGCCAATTTCACTTAACAACCAGGTTACTAACTGCAGTGATTCACTTAACAACTGTGGCAAGAAAGGTCGTAAGATGGGGCAAAACTCATTTAACAACAGAAATGTTGGGCTCAATTGTGATTGCAAATACAGGACTACCTGTATTTTCTTGGCTCTGGTGTAATAACTCCATTTTTCATTTTCTAAAAATGATTGATGACAGATAGATAGACAGATAGATAGAGAAAGAAAGAGAAAGAAAGAAAGAAAGAAAGAAAGAAAGAAAGAAAAGAAAGAAAGAAAGAAAGAAAGAAAGAAAGAAAGAAAGAAAGAAAGAAAGAAAGAAAGAAAGAAAATAGAGAAATAGATAGAGAGGATGGATGGATAGATGATGGATGGATGGGTGGATAAATAGATGATAAATATATAGATAGATCTTCATGTGGAACTCACTGGAAGTTTTAAAGAAGAGATTGGGCAACCATTTGTCTGAAATGGTATAGGGCTTCCTGCCTGAACAGGGGGTTGGACAAGAAGACCTCCAAAGTCTCTTCCAACTCTGTCATTCTGTCATTCTATTCTGTAATAGGATCCTCAGTAGTTAATTAGATTTTTTTCTTATTTCTCATCTTTATTTTGTTTTCTATTGACATTTCCTGTGCTATGCATAATATTTCCTCCCCCTCCCCCCCAAAAAGATAGCATGATGTATGTACATGTATGTAAGGAGAATCCTTCCAATAATAAAGTTCCCTAGCTTGACTCTGTCTAAAGTACATAAGGGATGGAGAAATAGCACTAATAAAATGTTTAATCAATGTCATAGGTTGGGTAAGCAAAGCTAGTACACAGCACCACATCTGTTGTGCTAAGGTTAATTGAAATCAATATAATTAGCAAATTTTCAGAAGCTTTCAAGATTTTTAAATTTAGATCTTACAGATTAAAAGCTGATAACCCTTTCCTTCTTTTTCATCTTTCTATTAAATATATTTCCTTTTCGGCATATTCTGAGATGAAACACGTGAAATGCTGAATTCAATCAGGAAAAAAAGAGTTTCCTGTATTGGAGGTTTTTATTTCTAAATTTAATATTAGGGAAATAATGTGATTAGGACAACGTAACATCTCTCTTTGCATCTCTCTCTCTCTATAGGTATAAGGATTGAAATCTATGTTTCAATCTTACAGGGAATTTTTATAAAATGATGTGCCACTGGCATATGTCATCAGATAAATTTTCTAGAATAGATAAAGACACTTCAAATTTATGTTGTAAATGTGAATATCCAGAAGGGACATTTTATCATGTTTTGTGGACATATAAAAATGCTAGAAAATTTTCAATTCAAAGGCATATATTTATTCAGAGGATTTTAAAAATTAATATACAATTGAGACCAGAGGCATTTCTTTTGGATTGATGGACAAGCAATTGGAAATACATTATAGAACTTTGTTTTTATATATGATAGCTTCAACAATTGTAGGCACAAAGATGGAAAGATTCAACATTACCTACAATGGAGGAATAGTTGGTAAACATGTTAGAACTGGTTGCAATGCTAAATTGACTTTTTTGAACAGAGAAAAGGTATTTATGGTTATTGCCAACTGGAAATCCCTTATGGAATTTTGCATAAAACAGAAAAAAAATGAACTTATGATTTATGGTTTGGATGATTAAACAAGACAGATTATAGAAAGAAGTGAATCACGTTGTAACCATAGCGTGGGAATAAATTTATAACTCATAGCAGCTGTAAAGAAAATCAAAAGTGACTTGTTTATGTCTTTTTTCCTTTCCTTTCTTTTCTATTCTTCCCTTACTTTTCCCCCCTTTCTAGCGTTTTTTAGTTCTTTGATTTCATTTGTTTGTTTTTCTTAGTTTATATTAGTATACATATAGTATATGTATATCTGCTATGAATTGTTCATACATGCTATTTCTTTTTTCTCCATGGAGTGAAAACCTCTGTAGCTCTCTTAAAGATTTCTTCTAGAACATAGACACAGATTCTTTATCTTGCTAAGAGCCAAACAAGCTCATGTCCATTTTAACAAATTGATCTTTTCCTTGCAGATATTCCTGCTGCTATGCATGAAAAATTAAATACTATTATTCATTGTATAGTTAAATATTATCATTAGTACTTAAATATTAAATGATCGCATTTGATCTCTTCTTTTAACCATTTCAATTGGGTGACATGTTTGGAGGAATCTTAGAGGTAGCTCCCTAGTCTTGTGGGACGCTGTTAATGCTGTATATCTCTATGCTAAGCGGATGGCTACATTGCTTCTCTGACTGAAATAGCTTCATTTGGATTTTATATATATATATACTTAGAGATGATGAAAACAAGGGAATGTTAATGTTCTCCGGAACCAATTATCATTAATGTTAATCTGGCATACTTCAACCTGCACAAAATATTTTACATTCCTATTAGGGTATGGCAGATGCAATCTAGATGATCATTATTATGTTGCAAAACGGTGTCCTTACTACTGCTCCGGAACCAAGTGCTGGGACTGGGGGAACTTCCTGGCAAATTATTCCTTTTGTATTACTTGCTTTTACATCTTCATTTACACCATAATTCTCTCTCCTTCATCTGTACTTTGTGGTCTTAATTCCTTTGGCAGATATTCCCATCCACTCCACCGAAAAGCAATCAATATTACATTATCTTGTTAATGGCACTGCCTCATACATGAGGAGATATGTTGGAGTAAGTTCCTGTGGGATTTGTTTTTTTCAGCCTTTCCTCAAATCAGCAAGGAAATGAGAAGGTACGATTGGAGCTTAGCCCAGACAACGTTATCACAGGCCTCTAACCTTCCTTTATAGGAACTGACGTCTGTGAGAAATCCATATGTGCCATTTGTGTCGCAGCCAAAATTTGTTACAGAGAAACCGGGCGCTGGCGGGGGGGAGGGATAAAGGAAACTTCATTCATACCAAAATGCAAAGATTTCTGTCTGAATATAATATGATTATTCCCAATGGGTCTGAACAATGCCTTTGGGTTGCTGAAGGTGCCTGCTGCTTAAGAAGCACATGTGTTCATTGATTTTTTTTAAAAAAAAATTTTTAGAATTGCAAATTCTAAGCATATTTACCAGTTGGGATGGCTGGCTAAAAGCTAATGTTGTTTTGGAGCTAGGCAAGGTTTTAAAAATGAGCTTTTATTGCCTGCCTGTGTTCTCGCTTTCCTTCTTCAGCCTGTATAGATTAAACGATCAAGCAACATTTTAGCTATAATGTACAAGGAGTCCTTGACTTAGGACCACAATGGAGCCCAAACTTTCTGTTGTTAAGTGAGACATTTGTTAAGTGAGTTTTGCCCCATTTTACAACTTTTCTTGCCACAAGAATTCACTTGTTGAATCACTGTGATTGATACGTTAGTAACCAGTTGTTAAGTGAATCCTGCTTCCCCATTGACTTTGCTTGTCAGAAGGTCGCAAAAGGTGATCACATGGCCTTGGGACACAGCAGCGGTCATAAATATGAACCAGTTGCCAAGCATCTGAATTTTGATTCAGATGACCATGGGGATGCTGCAAAGGTCGTAACAGTGAAAAAACGATCCTAAGTCACTTTTTCAGTGCTGTTGTAACTTTGAACAGTCACTAAGATAACTTTTGTAAGTCAAGGAGTACTTGTACATCTCTTGTCAGGAAAGCTTATCCAGTGTTAAGGCTGCTTCAGGAAGTGTCTCCTGCTTGGAGGGGTTGGTGACGATTGCAGTCATTAATGAACAAACAGGCAAACATACACAGAGAAGAAAAAAATAGGTAACTACTACAAACTTTACCTTAAATATTGTGATGAGTACAAGAGTAAGATGGTTTCTGAGTCCATCTTGCAGTGAAAGGGGGCTTATAGTGCAGTTCTATGCATGCCTGCTAAGAAGTAAGTTTTATTTTGTTCAATGAAACGTGAACTTAGGTTGGTGTACATTGACCTGTGGTCTTTGTTTCCTGGGGATGAAAGGCCACCAAAGATTCTTAGCTCAGGTGGCAGATCAGCCAGATGTGTAAATCTGCAAAAACCATCACTGAGAAGGCCACTGCTGGACACAGGTTTCTAATTAAGGGCTCATCCTGACAGCCAATTTAATAGGCTGTCCGCCAGGAGAAGGAGACTAAAGTATGCCAGCATAATTTGTTCTGTTTCAACACCTGAGCTCTAATCTGCCTTGGTAGTAAGACTGACAAGTTATGCTGTTGTTACAGTTTTAATGTAGTACAGGTAATCCTCAATTTATGACCACAATGGAGCCCAAAATGTATATCGTTAAGTGAGAAATTTGTTAAGTAAGTTTTACCCCCTTTTATCAGTTTTCTTGCCACATTTGTTAAGTGAATCACTGAAGTTGTTAAATTAGTAAGATTGTTGTAAAAGTAAATCTGGTGATAAAGTAAATCTGGGGATCACCTGACCCCAGGACACTGCAACCGTCATATTGTAAATATGAGCCAGTTGGCAAGCATCCAGATGTAAATCACATGACCATGGGGATGCTGCAACGGTCATACGTGTGAAAAATGTTCATGTGTCATTTTTTCCACACTGCCGTTGTAAATTTGGATGGTCACTAAATAAGCTGTTGTAAGTCAAGGGCTACCTGTACATGTTAAGGAAGATGATTGGTAGATTTTTTTGCAAGTCAAGGGGGGGGCACAGAATCCACTGGTTACTCCCCCTAGTATGGGCTGGGATTGAGAATGGAAAAGTAGCAAATTTTGATAGATGGGCGGATTTATGGGTTCAGCCTTGGTCAGATTCTAAACCTGTAGTGGGGTTGGGGGCTGCTAGATAAAGCAGGACCATGCATCAGGTCCTGAGAGGGTCAGGGGACTTCTACTGCTTTATCTGGAAGTTCTTCTCTATACCAGGATATGTGGTTCATTCCCATTCGGCTGTTCCACTTCTAATACTCATCTTCTGAGCTGCTCTTTTAGCAGAACAGTACCAGCTATGTTGGTGGAAGATTTTCCCAAGACACACAGAGTGGCTTTAGCCACAGCATTGCACAAACTGCCTTTCAGCCAGGATATGTTTTTACACATGAGTTTTTGCTCTCAAGGTCTAGCACACAACTGCTGCACAAGCAGTTGATCCAGTCATGAGACTTAGTATGCAGCTTTCTTAACAGCTGCAACCAGAGCTGTAGGCTGCAGTGTGAAACCTCTCTATGCATATACATGCACGTGTGAAAATCAAGATGAGCGGGATATAAATTGGATGGATGGAAAGATGGATGATGGATAACTATCTAATGATCTCAAAGGATGAAAAAGTCGAGAGTGAGGCAAGTGTACATGAGCAGACAGGCCTGATTTTTACACAGTTTGAAACCCTGTCTATAAACCGCATCACATTGTCATCACGGGATGTATTGTGACTTTTTTCCCCTTCACTAAACTGGGTGTCGGCATGGCCAACGCATGATGCATCTGACCCACGGGCTGCGAGTTTGACATCTCTGGATTAAAAGAATACACTGATCTTTGAAATCCACACATTAGAGAACTCTAAATTCAGGGAAAATTCCTACAAATCTGAAAACCACTCACCTCTAAGCCCTGACCTTCAGAGTCACAAACCACAAAATAGATGTGTTACAATTTGAATTGTACTGCAATCAAACCAAAAGAACATCAAATGGAATATAGCAGTGGCCCCCAAAATGGAAGTAAAGTCAGAAACGTCTATAGCCAAATCATGGTTACTGAGTGAAAAGAATCAGTTGAGGAGAAAGGCAATGGAATGAAAAACCAGATAAGGCAATCTCAGACCAGTAAAATACACATCTTCCACTGCAGAAGGCAGGAACCTTAAGCCAAAAGTGCTGGGAAAGCAATTGTTTTGGGCCTAATAACAGTAATTTTTTATTGTCTGCCACTGAGAGTCACATTTTGTGAGATTGGCAGCTATATATAAATATGATGAACAAATACATACTGTGTTTCCCTGAAAATAAGACCCTGTCTTACAGTTTTTTGAACCCTGAAATAAGCGCTTGGCCTTATTGCCATGAACTCAAAAGCCCGATTGGGCTTATTATCAGGGGATGTCTTATTTTGGTGGAAACAGGGTATTTGCATACATACTTTGCTCTGTCATGAGCTGCCACTGACTTATTTATGCTTGGTGTATATTATGCCAGCTTTTTAATGTTCAATCTGAGCAATTTCATTTGGAAATTATTTTCAGGTATTTCTGAATGCCCCTCCTTGTCCAGATTAAGAGTATTGGAGACATTCTGCTGCCATGCTTGTCTGCTGGGTTCCAATTTCCAGTCTGAGAAAGGATCCATTTGTGTGAACTTCTCAAATATCCTTCAAAAAAGGCTGGCCTACATTTCTAACACCTTGCCTTGTAGGATCCTTCCTTAGAGAAGACACTGAGAGATTGGCTTCCTAGAGCAATGTTTTTCAACCTCAGCAGGTTTATGGGCTGTGAACTTCAACTTTCAGAATTCCTCAGCCAGCATGTTGTATTTGGAAAGCAGAAATATGGATACCGCTAGACAACACTTTACAGTTTTTGCTGCCATTATCGTTATCTAGGTTTTTACAGCCCACATATGGATGCCCTACTTAGTGTTTCACAATCCCAAACCTAGGGCTTCTTTCTTAGAACAAGGCTTAGAGGACCAGAATACGCTCTAGATCAAGAGCAAGAGTTTTCCACAATAAAATGCTTCATTCTGAGGCAGAACTCTTCAGAATGAAGCACCAACGTGAAAGACTATCCGTGGTGTTGCTTTTAACACAGCAGAAATGTAATAGGGTGGTGATAGCTGTGAAAATATTTCCTCCCACCTCAGTTGGCAGGATACTGAGATAAAATTGTCTTTCTAATAGTACTGAAGATAAAGCTGTCCATCTAATTGCTTTATTTACCAACAAGTAAAAGCATCGTGGAAGTGAACATACATCCCTTCAGCAGACAGCGGATTCCCCAAGACCATATATTGCAGTCTCCTTCCCCAAGACTGGCCTCCAGTTTTTCTTGTTAATACAAACCCAAAGACTTTTCAACAATTTTGCTCTGTCTTTCACTCTGACATTCAAAATCAACAAGGGTTCTACTGGAAAGCTACATGTGCCGTGCAATTATCTTACAGACTTGCCTTCACAACCATGACCGAATTGCTTATTTAAGAAACATTAATGTTTGTCAAACCCCAATTCCCATTAGGAATTACTTCCGGCAAAGCCAACAGATTCCTCCACAATAATCCATCAGCCAAATTCACACCTTTGTTCTATGAAAAGAGCTACCGCAGTGGAGATGTCACATCAACAGTTTTAGTTGTGCTCTTTTTGAGGCGGTTATTTATTTATTGAATTCTAGCGTTAGCCCACTTTCTAGACAAGCGGTATCTTCGGAGGCAGCTGCCATCAATAAAGACAGAGCATGAGAAAGGGAATTAGATGGAAAAGATATCTGGAGGCTAACAACCTTAAAAAGGACAAGATGCACAAGACTAGAGGAGGAGGAGGGAAAAAAAGAGAATTTTATATTGCTAAAACAAAGAAGCAAATTGTAAACATAATTATATTTACTTAGGGTCAGACTGATCACCCCATGCTGTTTGTCTTGCTCACACATAAATGTTATAACTGTCTGAGTTTCTCAGGCAGATGGCATTGATCAGACTGTGCTTCTCTTTTGCCCTATATTCTATGATCCTATGCAACCTAGTTTCCCATTCTTTATTTTTTTAATGACCCCTGTAGTCTATATGATCTTCATCTGGGGGTGGATGGGAAAAAAATGACCACTCTCAACATATTTTGAAGACAGACAATTAAAAGCTGCATGTCAAATTGAAACTGACAGTATTGCTTTCATTCCATGTATTTCGAGTGTTGGAATGGTGCTGTCATCGAAGCTGGTGATGCAAAAGCTGATGGTGTTTCGCATATTGCTAGAGATGAGTCTTTCCTCACCTAAAACTTTTTCAGTGTGTTGAGATGACTACTTTTTAGAAAAGGAGTGTGCAGATTGTAGTGCCGGAACTTCGGAATGACTCACAACTGAAGAAGATTGCTACAGCCTCATATTACAGCCTCATTTTCTAAATTCTGCAGATCTGTGAAGCTGAGACGTTCAGCAAAAGTGTGTGGATTGAGCCAAATGTAAGAAGTCAGCTTGGATTTATAAATAGATTTGATTGGAATTTCTGAATTGGACTGTCAAATTGAATTGGTTTATTTATGCCAAAATCAACATCAGATCATTGGACCAGGTAGGAATAAGTAGAACTGATTATTTGAAAGGGGACATTGATTTAATGATTTCTCAGATCACTTTGGATCCACATTTCTGAAATGAATTTGTGCACAGATCCAATGATTATACTTTGTGGTATTATACAGTAAGTTTAGGTGAAACTCTATATTTCAATGTGCAGCTGTTCAAAGAAACCCATGTTTTCTGAAAGCAGACAGAACAACAATCACAGTGAGAGGGGTTAGAAGAATCAGAGTATCTCTTCACCTGTGGATTTCTTCTCTTGGCAATTGTAGGCTTCAAATAATCCATCACCATTTTAACCTTACAACCAGCTTTACAAAAAAAAAAAAAAAAGCAAAAGGCATTGAATCAACTGAAGGGTGTCCAGAGAACTGCTTCTACAATATTCAGTTCTCTTATTCTGAATCTGTAAACAATGCACATCAGTACTAAGTGCAAATTCACTTATTGAAATTTGCAGAAAGATGGTATAACCGTATACCAGACAGAAGCTGTGGGGATTCATCAAAACATACTATGGGTGCCTAAATTTCATATGTAACTGAAGACATTTCTATTGCTCTAACTTGCAATTCCCTTTAGAGGATTATCTGCATCAGACAAAAAATATATATCTTATTTTTAGGAGTATCTTGCAGTCTCAGACTGTTCTCTGAAAATGCTGGTGCCCTTTACTGCTAGGGTTAAGGGGTCGCCTTGCTGCTAGTGATGACTGTTCTCTTTATTGCTAGTGAGTCATCTCTGAGGGAAAGAGGAACAAGAGAAAGCTTTCAGTGTTATTTAAAAAAAATAATCTTCAGAAGGAATTTGAGAAGGAATTTGAGGTCAGCACAGATGATTTATACAGCCTAGCAGAATCAATTTTTCACAGTCACCTGAAATTGTCATGTCCTATCCTGAGTCAGATGGCTGAGGTATCTAGGACAGCACTCTTGGTGGTGGGCAGAGTGGGCACCTTGACTACTTGGCCCTAAAATGAAATCTGGGATTTCATGTGGGTGCCCAGAGTTAAGTTGAAGAAGATGGGTAGCTATATGAATCTTTTAAATAAATAAATTCTGCAGATTGCTAGAACTAGGCATGGATACATTGATCAGCTTGAACTTTCCATCATTATTCTTCATTCTCTTCCCAAGTTCAATTTATTATTATTATTATTTATTATTATTAAATGTATATGTTGCCCATCTCACTAAAATGTGATTCTTGGTAGTTTACAAACACATAAAAAGGGAGGTGCAAACCTTAAATATTAAATAAACCAAAATTAAATAAGTTAAAACCCAGGTTACTATGGGGTGGAGGTGGAGCAAGAGCCACAGCAGAAATAAATTTATTTATTCTCCTGGACCCAACCAGCTGGAATTCTTTGACTGATGGGGTCTGCAGCATGCCCCTTCTGCTGGAATGATTGGGGCGGACCAATCCCATTGTTCCCCAGGTAGCTTGGACCTATGTCATAAAGGGATTTAAAGGTCATAACCACTACTTTGAATTGAACCTAGAAGCACACCAGCAACCAGTGCAGCTCGTGCAACAGCACTATTAGATGGGCCACCTAGGACTCCTAGAACTGTCCATGCGCCTGCATTTTATGCCAATTGTAGCTTCTGAATATTCTTCAAAGGTAGCCCTATGAAGAGTGCATTGCACTAAACCAAATGCAAGATGACCAGGCATGAATGACTAAGTGCAGAAAAATAAAATCTTGCTAGAATCTGCTTGCCCTATTCTCAGATTCTAGCAAGATTTTATTTTTCTCGAGCAAAATTTGCACCAAACGTATAAGCACTTCTAAATTTTATTTTTCAGTATGTGAAATTAGATTTGCTATTTTGCTTAATCAGTAATTCTGAAAATAATTTATCCAAATATAAGGTATTTTGTACATTATTTTCATGAGTCTGTGCATTTTTGTGCAGGCTTTTTTCTCCTGCGTATTTTTTAAAAGCACAACTTTTGGCAAACTACATTGTAAAGTTCTAGGAAGCGTAAATTTCAAAGGCTAATTATATTTCAGTTCCTGTAGTGATTGAAAAATGATAAATTTGCATTTCAGTCAAAAGTAAATGAATTTTTCTCTCTCCTTTGCAGTGACAGCTTCTCATTGCCTAAAGCTGTAGTTCCTATAAGGTATTATGATTTCATTATCCAGCTATAGATTTTCTGTTTAACTGCTCTGTGAAGATACTCAGAAAATGCCAATTTACAAGCTGCCTATCAGGAAGAATTGTTTTGAATATATCTAAGTGGCAGCTCTGTTATGATTTAATAATGGGCACAATCCTAGCAAAGTCAAGTTTTCTATGTTTCAGTTAAAAAGTCTTATAGGATTTCTTGCTTCTTTTCCTGGTTCTGCTGTAGTAATATTAATTGGGTTTTAAGATTTTTGCATGCTAATGTTTGACTGGGAGACCTCAAATGTGAAGTCATTGCCTAGAAAGGAAGAAAAGCAGGAAAAGGATTCTCTGTTAAGACTGACATGTTCATTTCTAAATACCCAAACAATTCTTATTCTTTGAAAGAGAAGTATACTCTATTCATCATTTCTCACATTATAATAAAACTGCCTTTCCCTCCAATGAATTCAGAGGTCACTCAGAACTACTTCAAGGTAATAATTTCACACCTCCCATAGCAATCTGTAGAAGCAATTACCACAAGATAGACTAGAGGATGTAAGTTTAATAAGATTAAGCATTTGGCTTTTTGTTCATGACTGCAATAGCTATTTGCTAGAGATCCAAAGGAGTCAGGATGGCTGAATCAAAAACCAAAAGGAGTTGGAAATACATGGCTGACTTTTCAGCCAGTTCCCTAGTCTGGATGGAGGTAAAGAGCAAGATAACTCTGATGGTGTCAGTTCCTGCCAATGCAAAGATTTGCATTTGTAGACTGATTTGGAAGGGCAGAATTGGCATCCCTTTGGTGCCCCAAGTCAGTGTTTACTCAACCTTAGCCTACAACTGGCCCTACCCTATTCCCTTTCCTGGTTCTTCTTTTAGCAGCTTTCATGGTACTGATGGCAATTTTCATTACTGACAAGTCTCGGAGGGTAAAGACACTTTCAGGCAACAAAACAGATATTCAGACAGCCAAAGTAATTTGGGCCTCATCCTAACCCTTCCATCCTGTGCTATTAATTTAATTTAATTTTTTGGACTCTAGGCAGCTTACAAACAATAAAAACACAGTACAATTAGTCCACGACTTATAACAGTTCATTTAGTGTCCGTTCAAAGTTACAACTGCACCGAAAAAGTGACAGGTTTTTCACACCTGTGACCATTGCAGCATCCCCATGGTCACATAGTCAAAATTCAAATGCTTGGCAACTAATTCATATTTTTGACGGTTGCATTGTCCTGGGGTCATGTGATCACCTTTTGTGACCTTCTGACAAGCAAAGTCAATCGGGAAGCCAGATTCACTTAACAACTGTGTTACTAATTTAACAACTGCAGTGATTTAGTTAACAACTGTGGCAAGAAAGATCGTAAAATGGGGCAAAGTTCACTTAACAAATGTCTCGCTTAGCAATAGAAATGCTGAGCTCAATTGAGGTCATAAGTCAAGGACTACCTGTATTACTCTCACATTCATATTGTGCACAGAAATTTCTTTGAAACATCTTACAGGAGGAATAGCAATAGTACTTAAGATTTATATACCACTTCACAGTGCTTTTACAGCTCTCTCTAAGTGGTTTACAGTGTCAACATATTGCCTCAAGCAATCTGGGTCCTCATTTTACCGACTTTGGAAGGATGGGAGGCTGAGTCAACTTTGAGCCTGGTGAGATTCGATCTGCTAAATTGCAGGCAACTGGCAGGCAGCAGATGTAGCCTGCAGTACTGCATTCATGGCTCTACTGTATACAAGGCCAAGAACATCCTTTCCTTCATTTGGCAATGATAATGAGAAAGCTCTCGTGATTATCCAACCCATAAGTCCCCAGTCTTTTTGGACTGTCAGAAACATTTTGAGTGTTGAGCACAAATTACAAATAGGATGCTTGCTTATTCATAAAATATCTGTATTAATGACATACCCTTTATTTTGCAATCTGCAGATTTCCAACTTAGTTAACATTATTTAAAATTCTTTTTTTAAAGAACTAGGGCACAGTGGCAGCCGTGCAGGTAGATGACCAGAATTGGGACCTGTGCATCCATTGCTAAACAAGGAGTGATCTATTGTTAAAGTGAGCCACAAATAAATTTCAACCTTTTTGCCATGGTTGTTAAGCGAATCACAGTGGATGTTAAGGGAATCACATAGTTGTTGAATGAATCTGCCTTTTTCCCCATGGATTTTGCTTGTTGGAAGCTGCCTGGGAAGGTCACAAACGATTACATGACCCAGGATGCTGCAATTGTGATAAATATCGGTTGCCAAGCACTCAGATTTTGATTACGTGATCCTGGGGATGCTGTGACAGTTGTAAGTCACTTTTTTTCCATGCCATTATAATGTTGAACAGTCACTAAATGAAAACTGTAAATCGAGGACTAACTGCATTGATGGTGCCATACTGGGGACTCCCAAGTCTAATCCTAAATCCTGACAACATAGTATAAAGCAAGTGAAACAGGCCTACCTTCAAAATTAAAGACATTTGTTCTTCGAGACATGGGAGTAGTGAGCACTGTCACAGCCTGATGGAAACAAAAGATACATTACTTTCCGCAAGCGAAGAGCTTGTAGAAAAGCTTCGTGGCAAAACAAACAAGCCAACTAAGAACACTGGAACTGCAGTTTTAGAGTCGATAAAGCCATGGAATATGCATTTTATGCTCCAGCTCTGTAATCCTGTCGTGCAACTTTCCTAGGCACTATATGCAGGCAGAGGAAGGAGATGCTAAAGTTTCTACATTAGGTTAGTAGGTAGGTAGCCAGCCAAGAATTATTTTTTCAAGACTAAATAGAAAATAACAGCTTGTTACTGGGAAAATGGCTTTACTAATTGTCCTTTAGAACAGGGGCATTTGTGGTTCAACACACCTCAGAACCACAAAGGAAGGTTGAAGAGGTTCATTAAGAAACTTAGATGGCTCTAGGTCCTGACATGTCTCTTTAATTTTTTTTTCTAGGGTTTTCCGTTTCCCATTTTTAGTTGTTAATAAAGCTGTTTGCTTCTGGAGTGAATTTGACAACTGTTTTTATTTATTCAGGGTGGGGAAATGTATTGTTACTGAGAAAATAACCAGGTCCTATGAATAACTTTAGATCCCCTCAGAGATAAGGAAAATGCATGAATTATTTTTTAAAAGATGCAGGAATCTAATTTGTCTTCATATGTGATAAATGAAAGAAAGGCATTACCGATTTCTTCTTTACATTCAGCCATGTGCGTCCCTTGCCTTTGATATTATTTTGCATGCGGAAGACATGTTTTTCACAGCTTTCCCTAAAATAAAAAAACAATTTAAATGGAGAATCTGTGTATGTGAATGTGTCTCACTTACTTACTCCCAAGAAGCAAGATCTACTTTGCTTATTGTCAGGCTGTAGCAGCACTCACTTGCTTATTCTTACCACCCTCCCAAGAATCTGTTGCTCACTATCCTTCTTTTCAGTATTTCTTCCTGCACTTGCCTCCCATCCCAAAACAGCATATTCCAGAATGCTCAAATGCCCACATAATCCAACCTCCCTGTTGCTTGACTTAGTCCTATTTTTATTTTTGGAACAATGTATTTAGGTGTGAATGTTACACACTTGTTAGCAGTGACCTCAGTGAATCTAGAATGAGTTCTGCTTATAAAAAGGCAGATACTTTTGCCTTTCAAAATAATAAATAGAATCTATCGAGAGTACCTACCTATCCAGAGATTCCAGCATGCCAGGGCTGACATGGTCACATTGGGGTGTCTTCAACCAGGGGAAAATAGCTGAAGCAGGTGTAATAGGATGTCTGTCTTTCAACTGGAAAACATCTTCCTCTGGGGCCACGCAGAACTGTGGCAACTACAGATCATATCTTGGTTATCCCCAGAAAGAGAAGGTGTTTGCTGTAAGTTTACTATGATATTATCCCCATCCAAGAGCATCTTTCTCATGTTGCCTGCATTCCATTTCATTTTTTCCCCGATTAGAAGATGATGCATTTATTATAAATTATCCATAATTAAAGTGATGATAGAATTTTTAGTTATTTAAGTGAAAGTAACATAGTTTCAATAGATGAAGTGGCCCTTACCAACAGGAAAGATTATATAGATAGGGTAATGATTGTAAAACTGTTAGTGTTTTGAGGTTGTGAAGATTTTTAAGGGGAAAAGGTCCAGAAGCAGATAGAAAGCTGAGTAAAGGATAAGCAAATGGAAAAGGCAGATGCCTAATCTAGTAAATCTACACTATTAAAGTAAAAAACTATTTTTTAAAAAACTTAAACCCTACATTTTTAATAAAATCTCTCAAAGGACCAAAAATTTGCTGCTACAGATGGACTGAATTCCAGAGGATGGTTCATGTATAAATAACACTTAGAAAACCAGAGTAAGGTAATAGGGTGGGTATATTTTTTTCTATATTTTCTTTCTTTTGTACTTTCTTCTACTAGCTACCCACAACCCAGCAACTAGGTATTGCTACTCTCAGCAATACCTATAATCCCAATGATACCAGATATTTTAGGGCATGTCTGTTGTAGGGATATATACATGTTGGACTAATCTCAAGATGTAGACATAAGCCACGATTCTGTAAATGTATTTCTGAAGAGCAGCACAAAAATCAAGAATGAATTTATTTCACACCATCCGAGCCCAGGAAAAGGAAAACAACTTTCCATCTTGTTTTGAACATTTCTAGCATCCTGTCTGATGGAACCTTAGTAGAAATATTCTAATATAAACAACAGATGTGATATTTACTTTTGTGTTCCTATTTTGGAAAGGTGTGGAAACAAAGATGTCATCGTGGTTATCCTTGGGCATCTGTTCGAGGAAGTTCCGCATCTGTTTTTTCCTTTTCAGGGTTCCCACCTTTGCCAACGGCTGTTGTGTCCCCCTATCTACCAGCAAGAATAATATAAACTAACATGGAAATTCTTTTTTTTTTTTGCAAAGGTTAGAAGCCACTTTAAAAAAGCCTATTTTCATTAATCGGCACTTTCAGATTGGAATTTTGTTCACTCCCTACACTAACTATGTTTAAACAACACCACACACAAACAGCTTCATCAGACCATTTTAAAGACAGGATTAGTTTGTACATAGCCACCTTTTCCAACAAGTGAACAATACACATAAGCATCCTATCTCTGCCCAAAATTCTGAAAATTTCTCCCAATATTCTTAGGTACAGATTCAAAAAAATAGCCTTTATTCAAAACAGAAAAATGCTTGTCTAATTTTGCAAAATTCAAGTGCACCCCTAAACAAATAAGAAAAGTGCTATGCTTTTGCTGAAAGTCTACCCAGATTCCCACCATTCCATGCTCCCAGAACGGGAATCTTGACACGTGTCTGGCTTTGCATGGAAGAAGGCAGGGAAGAGGTCAGGACTTGTACCTCTGTCTTCCTTTTTTTCAGGCTTGGCGGTTTTGCGGGGGGCGCGTTTCTTCCCTTCCTGGTCTGCCATGTATTTTTGTTGGCATTCTTCAGCAGATCGTGTTCTCAAAGTCTTTGCGACATCCATCCAGAAACCACTTTTGTGTTTGGGAAAAGATGCCACTGCCCTATAAAAACATGAAGGATTCAGTGAAGCACATTATGTTTAGAGATGTAAAATTTCCGGAAATTTTGAAGC